>VZRX01006200.1:102858-173857 GCA_013398075.1 Notiomystis cincta
GGCACACACCGGGCCCGGCAGCCCCTTGGCACACACCGGGCCCGGCAGCCCCTTGGCACACACCGGGCCCGGCAGCCCCTTGGCACACAGCGGCCCCTTGGCACACAGCAGCCCCTTGGCACACAGCAGCCCCTTGGCACACAGCGGCCCCGGGAGGCTGCGCTCACTCGCGGGCTGAGCGAAAGGGGAAATTCGGCCCCGCACGGGAGGCCTGTGAATCACTGCCTGTCATCTGTTTAAACCCTTTCCGTGGGGCTGAATTACACAGCGAAGGCACAGTCGTCACTGACTCTTCTTACGACAAAGAGGACATGGAAAGTTTAATTATAGCACATCCTGCTCTTTAAAATTTAGGATTTTAAAAAGCGGTAGCGCAAATGACAATAAGCATGTAAGCTATTTCTGAACGTTTTCAACATTAAAATGTAGCCCTTGTAGACACAGAACACCCACAAATCCCGAGGGATCGAAGACATTTTCAGCGGTTCGCGGCAGAACAAAGGATTGCAGCGGCAGCTCTTTTCAGAACTACAGAAGCTGCTTCCAAAATGAATCGCAGTGTTCTCTCTTCAGAAAAGACATTCTGTAGTCACAAATGCATACACTCAGGGACTAGATGAAAACACATAATATTAGAAATGTCAGTGCTTGATGACTGCTAAAAATGGCTACAAAAATCTTTTGAAGAGATGAAAAGACCAGTGCTTTCACAACTGAAAAGCAGAAACCGAGCCAAACTGCTCATTCCTTTATCAGTGTATATGTTCTGTAGCATAAACTCTGAAGAACACACAAAAAAGTAAGAGAATGATCACTAATTGAGCCACAAGCACTAAAAAAATTGCAATATTTTTTACCATTAGCAGCCACTGTGTATCATAGTCAAGCCTTTGCACATAATTTAGATAAAATGATGCTCTAGTTTATATCAGAGTCACTTCTATAAATTAGTCTTTCACATCCAGAAAATCATTATCCAATGAAAATAACTTCCAGAAATGTACTGATAACCCCAGAATCCTCACATGTCCCCAGGCTCCTGTTCTTGGAGCTGAGCCAGAGTTAGGAATTCTAGGATATTTTGGATAAAAACCTTTTAAGCATAGTTGTATGTAAGAAGAAAACAGATTTATTTACACTTTGCTTGGTGACCTACAAGGAAAACTATTATAACAAACAGATCCTTCCCTCATTTTAGAAGTACCAAAGACAAACAGCTTCCACAAGGAAGTGCAGAGTAACCTCCTCCCCTGCCATCATCAGCAGATGTGTATGTACAGCAACAGGAACCTCAAAACTACGGAGTATTGCTGATGAAGGAAAATGAAAAGATCAGTTCTCACTTCAGTGTGGCTTTGTATCCTAGTCTGGTATTAATTCAACAGTTCATTGCCTGTGTGATGGTCTCGATGTTACAAAAGTGTGTACTTTGTCTCCAGGTGCCCTTCCTGATATTTGCTTCCACTCCACTCAAACACACATTGTAAACGTGCATCCATTGCTCAGACCCTGCACATTTGTCAGTCAGTCAAAAGTACTGTGCAATGCAAAAGCAGTGGATGCATTTTCAACGTGCTGAAAGGAGAGTACCTGTAAAGCAGTGAGACCAGAAAAGGAGCTGTAATTACAGACCACAGCGTGGAGAAGGTGCAGGTCAGAAATACTCCTGTTCATGTGATATGCCTACATATGGCTTTTTGTGTATAGTGATAGATCTAATTGTGTTCAAGTGTGTTTGTTTTACAGGATACCCTTCTGTTTATGTGATAAATGTTCCTATTTCTGTTAAATCTTTTCTGTACTATTTCCTAGATCCATACAGTTCATTTCCTTGGTGCCAAAGCATCTCCTGCTTTGGCAATCCTCTCCAACAAGGACTGATGGGAAGGACAGTGCAGGGGCTGGGGATGATGGTGGGGAGAGAAAAGAATTGAAAGCCTGCCACCACCAAAACTTCAGACACAAACCCTTGCCCTGTTCCTGGGCACTGACAGCCACATGCTGCAGCTGTGGGCACAGAGCACACTGGCACTGCCCCCCTCTGCGTTGGCACACTGGGGCCCTGCTCCTCAGTGGGGCCCTGGGGAGCTCATGACAGATAATACATGATCTCTGCTAATTATGGCAAAAGAGGTTTAATCCCCATGGAAAAGTGGCTGGGTAAGAGGGCTCTATTTGTTTCTCACAACACCTGTTTCATTTGGCATCATTTACATCATCTACTACTACACACTCCTCTGCCCAGTGCACAGACAACACACTGAAGAGCCTAAGCTCTTCTGTTTTGGATTCTATTTTGGCTCATACACAATCAACCCATTTTCTATTCTGGAACTATTTATTTCCAGCTATGTGAAATGAGCCAGAAAGAATACCACTTGCCTATCAGATGCCAAGGGGAACTTAGAGGAATGACAATTAGAATGTTTCTTGCTGTGGTGAGAGCAGTTGATATGAAGCCTAGAGAAATAACTGAAACGCAGCCTTTCAGTGTTATTTTTGCAGTTGTTTTATAATCACACTTCAAAGTTTTTCCTCTAGCTGATGAAAAAAGAAGGCAGATGAAAGCAGGAAAAGCACCACAACCCACCTTGCCAAGTTTATGCCTAGATGGTAGACATCCCTTACTTCTGTGGATTTGCTTTTCCTACTTTATCTCATATACTTCAAATGATAGACTAAATAACACATTGCTTAGAAGGGAAAAAATGTTGGAAGAGTTACTGGTGATCTTTATGCAAGGCATTAGGTGTATCTATAATCATCTGACAATAAGTCATGTATTTTGCACATATGTGTGCACTATGAATAGTCCTCTTGATTTCAGTGCAGTCATCAACAATTAACCACGCACAGGCCTGAGGGTTTGTACTCTACGAATCATTTTACACACAGCATTTATTTATACACCACCTTAGGCAAAGAGAAGGAATTAAGACTCTAGAACCACTAAAAATAAAAAAGTCAAAGCTAGTGTGTTTTGAGCATTTATCTGAATTCCATCAACTTTACAAGTAGCTTTTTCTATGCTTATTAAACTTACATTTTTGGTCTGCAAAGCTTATGAGTTTTTCATGCTTCTACAATGTAATGTGATGTTTTTACATGAGCAGTTCTTAACTGAGATATTCTGAAACAATTAATTTTGTAAAGTGAACTTTAAAAAATATGAGTCCATATCTTTCACCTTAGCTTCAAGGAAATGCCCACTTTTAATACTTTTAAAAATAGTAATCTCAGTTTTTTCCTATTGGGCTTTTCTTTTTTTTCTGATAGTAAATAAATTTATAGCTTTGAAATTCAGCATGGTTTTCTGTCCAGATGTATGTAGGAGATGGAAGCACATAGCTCGGAGGGCATTATTTTAGTTTCTTCCCCACCCTTACTAGAAAAAAACCCCAAATTACCTTTGAGCTGAAATAAAAGCTCCCTAGTGAGCACCTTCCCGAGAGGACAAACTGCTGCCAGGGGTGCAGGAATCTCCTCACATCAGCCCTCTGAGAACCTCTGGGCCACGACAGACCTCCTGATGGTCGCACCCACACTTTAGAAGAGTATTTTTCATAGTTAGGAGGTTTAGATTGGACATGTGGAAGAATTTCTTCACAGAGAGGGTGATCAGATATTGGAATGGGCTGCGCAGGTGAAGTCACTGTCTCTGGAAGTGTTTAAAGAAAATTGGATGTAGCACTCAGTGCCACGGTCTAGTTGACATGGTGGTGTTTGGTCCCAGGTTGGACTCAGTGGTCTCTGAGAAGTGAACCGAACTGATTCTGTGATAAGCTACCACGGGCTGCTCCTTCCAAACCCACCCTGAAATGCCTTTGTTTCGCGATGCAGACAGCAGGAGCCCCCGCGGGCGGGCCGGCGCTCAGGCCGCCCTGCTCCCGCAGCGGACCCGGGCTCTGCTCCCTCAGGGCAGCGCTGGTGGCGATGGCTCCGTGCCCCGCACGCCCGCAGGGGCTGCTCCGCTCGGGTCGCGGGGCTCGGAACGCGGGGCTCCAGCTCCACCTCCCGGCCCAGCCGGGGCGGCAGGCGGGNCCACGGTGACCCCCCGTGCTCGTGGGTGGCCGCGCTGTGCTGCGCCGGGGCACGGGCTGGGCAGCACGGGCGCTGTGCGGGCAGCGAGCGGCCCCCGAGTGAGGGACGCGCTGCCTTGAGGAGTGAGCGGCACCGCTGAGTTACCGTGCTCCTCTGATTCGTCCTCCACAGCTTGCCTCTGAAATATATGCGAGGTTAAAACAAGTTTAATTTTTCTAGGAAGAAGAAAAATTAATCCAGCAGGAGCTAGCCAGTTTGAAAGCAACAGTTTCAGCCCCCACCACAACACTTGTAAGTTCTGTTAGGGGTTTCAGGCTGTGAAGCAGCACACTGAGGGTGAAGGACAGCAGTGTTCTCACTCTTTATGAATGGTGGATGTGCAGGTTATCTGCATTGTAGATATTTAATCATCAACACTAAAAAGTACCAATACATACAGTTTTGCAGCATGGTTACAGTAGTGAGAACACTGATTCTGTTTGATGTGAATAAACTGTAACAATATGGCACCCAGGGCCTGCCATTCTGTAGTTTCTGAAATAATGCTGATGGCAAAGCTGTGTGATGAGCTGCTTCCATCAAATAGTGCTCTTTGCAGGCTGATACTGTTCTTACAGTCACTTTGTGCTCCTTAGGAAGCTGTGCTTTGTTGTATCCACTGTTGTCATGTGTGAGTTTCAGGAGATGATGCATTCTGGTTTGAGTTAGTTAATGCATATTTCAGTCCCACGAATGAGGATTTTTGGAGGGAAAAATAAAGTTTTATCTCACACGTAATGAGAAACCATCCTAGGTCAGAGTAGTAATTGGTAAAAATTTATTTGTGTTAGCAGTGTGATCATTATAATTAGTATTTTTTATATTTGTCATAGTCTACTCTTGATCACATGCATGCTAATCAAAACAAGAACATTTTTAGGGGTAGTATAGGGAGAATTCTGCCTAGAATAGCAGAAATCTAATATTGCTTTGCAGAAGAAGTTCATGGCAAAGAAAAAATTACCAAGACCCACATTTTAGAAAACATGACTAGACATGTGTTTCTATGAGATAAAACTCTCTCTTTCAGTAGAGCAATGAAGAAGAGTGTAAAACTCTCAAAAATTATTGACTTAAAACTGCAATAATTTGTTTGTGGTATTTCAGAGGCTGATGAAAGAATGCATGGTGAGACTCATCTATTGTGAAATGCTGGGCTATGAGTCTTCCTTTGGATACATCCACGCAATCAAGCTTGCCCAGCAAGGGAATCTTCTGGAGAAGAGAGTTGGTAGGTGCATGGAGCTGTAGCCTTTATAATGTTCTCATACTCCCAGTTTTAAAGTTTCTCAGGATTTATAATTCATGTCAAAATATAATCTACTTAAAACAGTCCTCTACTTTCTTTGTCTTATTTCACAGTCTGTTACTATTTGAAATTATCTAAATCCTTAGCCTTTGAGGTGCTCTGTGTGTGCTTGCAGCACAGAAGGCAGGGAAATGAATTTATTTTGAATCATCAGTTCTTCCATTGTTTTGAATTGCAACACCAGTGAACAAATAATTTAAGAGAGTATTTGTTAAACACATCAAGCAGAAAATAAATTTCTGTCAGGATCTGGTTTCTTTACCAAGTGCTAGTACAAGATTAGACAAAGATGGTTCTGGTAGACACATATTTTCTGATTTGGTGCTTGCAGGATTTTTTTTTTCTTTATTTTAGGAAGAGTTGTAGGGGAAGAGGCAAATAGGGAGGCCCTTATAGCATAGAGGCAGAAATTCCTGAGGAAGTCTTAAAGGCTGGTTCAGATTTCTTTGAAATTTGACAGGACTGATTTCCTTCTCTGCCAGTTGTGGCTATTAACTTGTTTCCAGTAGATCCAGTTTGAAGCATCTGTCAGCCTGTGTCATCTGGAGAATTTCCTTGCAGTTGCTGATTCAACTGCCTAGTGAAGACATTTCTTCTTGTTTGCAGAGAAATGGTTTAACTCCAAGCAATACCATGTCTGCATGCACAGAAGGAAGGCAGTGTCTTGTGGGATATGCTTGTTTGATATCCTTTGTTTGAGTTTCATCTGGATCGTCCACTCAAGTGTTGCAGTTTCTGAGAGAATCCATTACAAGAGATGAATTAAAGGTGCTTTTCCCTCAGTAAGGAAAGCCAGTGTACAGATGCTCTGGTAGAGATTAAGAAATTTTACCTTCACCAAACCTGGGAAGGCAGGTGATAGATAAGCTGTTTTGAAGAAAACTCTGTGACTTCTGTAAGTGTCAAGAGCCAATGTGTCTTGCTGTTAATCAGATTGAGACCTTTCCTTACTAGGGCTCTTTCTGAGAAAGGTTTGGTGAAGCAGCATTTTTTTTGTTGTTTTTAATGTAGGTTGCTTAAAGTTCTCTGAACACAAAGTGCCCTTAAGCTTTGTTCTGATAAAAGGATGTTATCAAGAGTATGTGTGTGTTTTGGTTTTCTTTTTTTGTTGTTGTTCTGCAATTGTATGTGATACATGAGGGTAATCTTGTCAGTTCTTGGTGCAATATACCAGAGTTTGTATTGAGGAATTGTTGGGCTGGTTAAGATGAGTGATTCCTTTACCCAGTGTGAGCCTTAGTTCAGGAGACTGAACTCTGTGTGTGTGTGTTGAGCTGATCATGGCCATGGGTTTATAAGCAGATAGATCAATCTGATAGCCCAGCCAATACAGTTACTTATTTTCAGGTTGTTAATTTTGATCCACAAGTCCTATATGAACAAAGAATTCTCTAAAATCTGTCTCTGAAGTACAGTCCTTGCTATAAGTTGTAGCACACTCTCCCTGCCCCGCCTTAAGTCCCTTAGTTTAAAAGGAGAGAGAGGTCTTGAAGAAAAAAGTTTCTGTCAGGCTTCTTTTCCTGAGTTCTGGAATGGTTGTTAAGAAATAACAAAAGAATTCTTGGCATAGGATGATGGATTTACTTTTCTGTATTCCAAGTTGAATATGAAATTTTTTTGAAGAAAAATTTCATTACTTGAAAAAAGAAACAAACCCAGTAATAGATAAAAGGAAGTGCACTTGTGTAGTCTAAAAGTAATATACTTTTCTCTGTGCAGAGAAGATATTATTTTTCCAGGAAGTGATTTATAATATAATAGTGTTCTTGACTGCTCTTCAGCTGTAAAAGTATTGTAATGTCTCTTATTTCTCACAACTTACGAATTCTCAGCTGTTATTTGTTGAGCTTTACTGCAACTTAAATATAATTGATTTGCCTGGAAAAAGAGTCTTGATATTTAAAATATGAGCAACTATTATCCAACAGGGTTTTTT
Source organism: Notiomystis cincta (assembly GCA_013398075.1). Taxonomy (NCBI): domain Eukaryota; kingdom Metazoa; phylum Chordata; class Aves; order Passeriformes; family Notiomystidae; genus Notiomystis; species Notiomystis cincta. Next base: position 110,184 of record VZRX01006200.1, read on the forward strand.
TTTGTTGGGTTTTTGTAAGGGTTTGAGTTAGCTCTTCTTGTGTTACAGACAGTCTTAAAGTTTGTCATTTTGTTGCTCAAAAGTAGTAATGGAAGCTGCTTTCTTTTATAGGTTACTTGGCAGTTTCTCTATTTCTACACGAAAATCATGAACTGCTACTTCTACTTGTGAACACAGTTGTGAAGGTATAGTGTTTTTGCAGGATTAAAAAAACAACCCAGAAAATCTTACAGGTGCAGGAGAGGCTGTTTCCATGTGCCAAAAGATGGGCCAGTGGGGAAGGGCCAAGGGTTGAACAGAGAACTTTGCCTGGAACTTGGTGGTGGGGGAGGCTGTGGGATGAAAAAAGAAGAGTTTCTTCCCCTTTGGAAGAAGTGGCAGGCAGCTCAGGAGGGCTACAAGGATGTTGTGGGGTTGTGCAGGGAGAAAATTAGAAGGGCCAAAGCCCAGCTAGAACTTAATCTGGCTGCTGCTGTAAAAGACAATAAAAAATGTTTTTATAAATACCTTGGCAGTCAAAGGAATGCTAAGGAGAATCTCCATCCTCTGTTGAGTGCAGGGGAAACATCAAGACAAAGGCTGAGTAAAAGGCTGAGCTACTCAATGCCTTCTTTGTGTTGGTCTTTAACAGTAAGACCAATTGTCCTCTGGTGCCCAGCACCTGAGCTGGAGGACAGGAGCAGAGTGAATCACAGGGGAAATGTCAGCACACAACTTAGACATGCACAAGTCCATGGGGCTGGGTGGGATCCACCCCAGGGGACTGAGGGACTGGTGGAAGTGGTCTGGAGCACAAGTCTGCTGAGGAGCAGCTGAGGGAGCTGAGGGGGGCTGAGCCTGGAGAAAAGGAGGCTCAAGGGGGGGCCTTAATGCTCTCTACAACTCCCTGGAAGGAGGTTGTAGCCAGGTGAGGGTTGGGCTCTTCTCCCAAGTAACAGTGAGGGAATGGCCTCAAGCTGCACCTCAGGCTGCAACAGGGGAGGTTTAGATTGGATATTAAGAAAAAACTGCTTCATGAAAAGGGTTGTCTGTCACTGGAACAGGCTGCCCAAGGCAGTGGTGGAGTCACCATCCATGGAGGAATTTAAAAGATGTGATGTGGCACTTGGGGACATGGTCTAGTGGTGAGCTTGGCAGTGCTGGATTAATGGTTGGACTTGAGATCTTGAAAGTCTCTTCCAACCTAAACAATTCTATAGTTCTATAAAGTAAACTTGGACCAGTTCTTCCTGTTTTGTCATGCAACATCTAATTGTTTCTACCTTCCTGTCTTAAAGTTGCTGTTTCTTTGAATAGCAAAGAAAATCTGAAATGGCTTTCCTTGCCTTTCTAATTTAGTCTTGATGTTCTTACTCTTGAAGCCATATTTTAAAAGCTTTTTCAAAGGAGGTATGCCATAAACTTTACTTTATAAATGTACCAGTTATATATATTTTCAACTCCAGGAGGAGCCATGCATGCATATATTGCAATGTCAGCTTTGGCTTTTAGCTGATGGCAAATATCTGTTGCCTTCTCTGAGCTCATCTGATGACTTTGATAGAAAATGGAAATAAATTTTGGAGTGACACTGAAAATCTGTTACTGCTGTCTCTTACATGGAGCAATTATGACTTAATAGAACTCTTTCTGTGTAATGTTTACTTTTATAGTGCAGTAGGCCAAAGTCACAGAAATTATAGATTGAAAGTGATGTTCATTTTGTTACTGTGATTGAAAACTGTTTTATAATATTTAAAAATACTGGTTGAAACTCACAAAGAACTAAACCAAAGTAAGGACTGAAACTTACCTGGAAGAGATGAACAAAGCAAATTATATCAGCTGGAAATCTCACAAATTTAATTTATTTTGAAAAATAATTGTAGTTTTGTATTCATAAATTCATCCATCATTTTTTGGTTTAAGGTTACAGTGGGCTATACCAACTATTTTTAATTGTATTTGGGACAGACTGAGATTGTTAGTTTTGTAGAATGTTACTTGTAATTTCATTTGCTTCTTAGGAAGTAGGTAATGTTTTAGTGTACAGATATGTAATTGGTATTATTGAGCTTGCTCTTTTTAATTCTTTTGGCTAGATCAAAGGCAGTAGAGAGAGTACTATTGAGTTCTGTGGGAAGTGACTCATCCAAATAGGGACTCAGTAATTTTGCAATCATTTCAGTAAACAAAAATTGATTGTAGCTCTATGTGCTAATCTCACATACATTTAAAATATGAATGTAGCTCTCAAAGATGAGTGTGAGGAGCTGCCTGTTCCCTCTTCCTGTGGAAGAGAAGAGCCTGATGAGCTCAGTGAGAGCTGGCATCTCTCAAACACCAGCAGGATGCTGGCTGTGGGTGGGCTCTGTAGGAGGGAGTAGGTTCAGCCTGCTCCTGAAAGATTTGGGGGATGTCTGTGCAGAATTTAAAAGTCTTAAGAAAAAAATTTACTGTCTTCTATGATTGTAACAGGACTTACAGAGCACTAACCTTGTAGAGGTCTGCATGGCATTAACTGTTGTCAGCCAGATCTTTCCACGGGAGATGATTCCAGCTGTTCTGCCCCTAATAGAGGACAAGCTTCAGCATTCTAAGTATGTATTCATTGCAGAATTTCAAATGGCCTTGTACAGCTGAATAACTTAATTTTGTAGGTAGTTTTTGTAAACTGGTATTTCTTCTGTCGGTTGGTCTTTTCTAATAATCAGCTTTAGAAATAAATCCTCTCCTTGTTTTTTTCCTTGGATTCTTGTCTCGTTTGCAGCTTGACTGAATATTGAGTAGATAGGAATGTTTTTCATGGCCAGTTTGGATAGGTAAATGTTACTGAATTTATTTGCTGGAGTCCACTTAACAAATGTATCAAAAAGTCTTTGTAGAGTAGGTGGAGAAACAGATCTGGATCCTTGAGTATCACTGATACTTTTTTCATATAGCTCTTTATAAAAGCTGATAAAGGTGTATCTGTGGATAAGCATGATTTGCTTGAATTGTAGTTTACAACAACCCATAAACAGAGGAAAATACTGTAATTGTTGATTAGAAAGGGAATTGCAGAACGACTTAGTGAATGAATAAGTTCAGTAACTTCTAGCCATGTATTTTCTGGAGTTGTGTGTATGACCACAGCAGCATGACCATAGTCATGGCCTGTTTCACTGTTTATTTGGTGGATGGTTTTTAAAATCATCAATCTGACATCAAGCCCTACTAGGCTTCAAAGTTGGCTTTGTCACTTCCTCACTTAGGTGGTATTTGCAAAGTCATTTGTTACCAATATGTAAAACACAGGTTCCCATCTCTACAAATCAGGCTGTTCTGGGGTCTGGCAAGTTTTTCTGTGAAGTCAAATACTAAAGTACACTTGTTTTGTTAAGTGTAAATCTCATTTCAGGGAAATTATCCGAAGAAAAGCTGTTCAAGCTTTATATAAATTCTATCTCATTGCACCTAACCAAGTTCAGCACATCCATGACAAGTTCCGGAAGGCTTTATGTGACAGGGATGCTGGAGTCATGGCTGCTTCTTTGCATATTTATCTTCAGATGATTAAGGTAGGCAAAGAATTAGAAGCACAACCAAATTTGGGAGATATTTTTATACATTTTTTGTTTTAAATACAGTGTGCTGTACAAAAAGTTTGCACAAAAATTCACTTGTGGTAGTTAGAAAAGGTAATTTATGTGGTTACGTGTTACGGTTGTTTAAGCGAGCTCTCCATTTAGCTGGGCAGATCCACCTCTTGCAGGGTCTGAGTGCTCTCAGCATTGCTGGGTCTCTAGCTAGAGGATCTAAGTCCTACAGTGGGTTAAAGGAAAATTTCCTTGTAAATCTGTTACACCTTTTCCCTTGGCAAATGTGTGAGAAAAGAGCATAGGCCTAAAGTGAAGAGCTGAGGGGTGAGATGGAAGTCTGATTTAAAGAAATGAAGCCATCAGTGTAGCTATTTTGATCTTACTCGAGTTGTGGATTATTTTTACTTTTGAGTTGCTGTATTGAAATATTTTAATTGTATTTAATTTTCTTTGTGTAGGAAAACTCATCTGGATACAAGGACTTGACTGGGAGTTTTGTGACCATCCTGAAGCAGGTGGTGGGAGGAAAGCTCTCTGCTGACTTCAACTATCACAGTGTGCCAGCACCATGGTTACAAATTCAGCTTTTACGAATACTGGGGCTGTTGGGAAAAGATGATCAAAGGTGACCAGATTTTCCTCTGTAATTAATAATTTGAAGGTAGAAAGAGTACAGTCACAGCCTGCACCTCATGGACTGTCAGAGGCTTTCAGTGTTGAAATTCTTGCAGATGTTTTAACCAAGAAAGTGAGCAGATTAATTTCTGCAAAAGTAGTTTCTTAGCTTGTGGATTGTCTAAACAATTGATTGTTGTGGCATATGCTTGAAATGTAATTTTACTGGGATTTCTATTGCACTGTTACCATATAACTGTGAAAATCTGGAGTAAATCTATTTTAAAAAGTGCTGCCATTTTGTGAGAACCTAGTTGTCTGTGATCCTTTTCCTATTGATCTTTTTATTTATACAAGCAGCAAGGGAAGTGTTTTTATTCTTATCATGTGGTAAATGTTTCTTCTGAAAGCTTCAAGCATCTTGTTAAATGCCATTTAGGATCATATTATAGAGCTCTGCTGTCTTAAAGTGAATTTGTGGACATGAATAATGTGTTACAGATTTCAGTAATAGTGTTTGAACTGTTTGGCAAAATAAAGCTACATGCTTATTAGTGCTGCAGTTAATTGTAAATATTTTCTTAAACAGGACAAGTGAATTGATGTATGATGTTCTAGATGAATCTTTAAGAAGAGCAGAGATTAATCATAATATTACATATGGTGGGTAAGGTTATTTTATGTGATTATCAATATTTGATAAGATAGAAAATGAGTAGCTGATAGTGCTAAAATACTTACACAGTACTTTTGAAAAATCCAATTATAGTCATAACATTAATTGAATTCTTAAAAAGAAAAGGAACATGGCTCAAAGCTGTACATGTCTAACACATCATATTTATGTTGTAAAGCACTGTGTAAGCTCCATTTCCATAAAAAGGGGAGCTTTGTGGAAGTATTCTCTTTTAGTAAATAATAAATGAGGAAGCACCTGTCAGATCTTTTAGGGTATTCAGCTGATTGCTCCTGTTCTTTTAGGCAAGAACATGCAGGGAGGTGTCTTGTCTTGTTGTACAGACTATTTGCACTTGCCAAGAGTTAAACATTAGACTTGTGTTGAGCACTTAAAGGGATAAAGTGAGCAGTTCATTATGATTTATACAAGGACATAGAATTTAGGTATGTAGTTTTTGTTCACCTATGGTAAGCATTTTATAAAATTGTAGTTGATAATCCCAGACAAAAGAAAAATGTAGTTCTGAGTGATTGCTCTTATGAAAAGTCATTGGTTATGGCATGTTTCTTGTAGGCAGTTTTGTTGTGTGCTAATCTTTCTTAGATTTAGTTTGTAATGGCTGAGGAAGAGAGGGGCTTGTCTGTTGTTCAGTTAGTGACTGAATTACAAGAACAACTGAAAATTACATCATGATTTTAAGCCCTAATTAAGTTGGGAGACTAACTTTGTCTGAATCTTTGCCTGAATTGTTGCCATAAAAGAGTAATTACTTTTTGTAATTTTGTAATTTAGTATTGTTCAGTTTACTTCTAGATTTTTCTCAAACAACTGTACAAAGCTGTTGGGTTTTTTTATGGTTTAGTGTTTTGATTTTTCATTGGGGTTTTTTTTTTTTTTTTTACCAAGAATGTTTTTGGGATGATTTTGGCTGTTGGTAGTAGCTAAGAAGTGGTATGAGTTTTCAAAAATAATTTGTCTCAAATCCTTTACAGTTGCTTATTGGCTTTCTGGAGATTGTCCCAGTCCAGTGCCTTGAGCAGCTGTAGGAGACTTCAAGGTTGGAAGAACTTTAAGGACAGAAAGCTGTATACACAATGTCAAAGGCTAATTAAAACATGTATGTACTAAAGGAGATAGGCTTGGACCCTGCTGTTCCTTATGTCAGATGGTACTCTCTGGTTGGATTCAGTGGGAGTGGGACAGCACTGCAGTTCCTTGAGGCAGGCACTGAGCTTGTTTGTTTGTTAAAAATTTATTGATTATAGAAGTATTCAATACATATTAATTATGTGTCTTCTCCTCCTGCAGCCATCTTGTTTGAATGCGTCCAAACAATTTATACCATTTATCCCAAATCTGAATTACTTGAAAAGGCTGCCAAGTGCATTGGAAAATTTGTTTTGTCACCCAAAATTAATTTGAAGTACTTAGGTAAGGATGCCTGATTTCATTACTCTGTCTTTATTTTGGCCGTAGTGGTAGCATTGCCTTATGTCACTTGCAATCACTTGCATTCCAGGTTTAAAGGCTCTGACCTATGTTGTCCAGCAGGATCCAAATCTGGCTCTTCAGCACCAGATGACAATAATTGAATGCCTGGACCATGCTGATCCCATTATTAAAAGGGAGGTCAGTGAATTTCTAAATGTCAAAAATAAACTAAATGTCAAAAATTGTTAAGGTGGGTGATAAGTTTTGTAAAATGAGTAGTGTAAAAATGTTATGTTTTCATAATGGTGAGAGAGCAGTTACAAACAGTGGTAATGTGACAAGCTGTGTAGATAAGCAGTGTATTTCATTTAAGAATAGTTGCTCAGTTTGGCACTGTACTAAAGCTGCTGTTTGTCTGCTTGCTTTTTTGAGTCATCAGAACCAATTAACTTTTTTTGCTTTCTCTTTCAGACTTTAGAGCTTCTTTATAGGATTACAAATGGACAGAATGTAATTGTCATAGTCCAGAAGATGCTTGACTACTTAAAAGAAAGCAAGGAAGAATATGCTATCATCAACTTAGTTGGCAAAATAGCAGAACTAGCTGAGAAATATCCTTTTATTTTTCTGAACTAGCTGAGAAATATCCTTTTATTTTTCTGAAACTCTGAAGTCAGAGCTGAGGCACCTGTACCATTGATACCTGTGAAAGCATCTTTCAGGATCTTGTGAAGTAGGAATTGTTAGAGCTGTGCTTTCCATCCTTTCAAATGCAAAGAAGTATGCAAAATAGCACATATATAAATGGCTACAGTGTTTCTTGTATTTCACTGAGAGAAATTAACTGCACTCAGATTTTGGCTTTGGAGTTTAGCATTAAAACAGTGTGGTTTTAAATTCAAACTTTGAATATATACCACTGCATAGAGAAAGACGTCTCAGTGCTGTTCTGTAATTGTGGGACTGATCTTCCCTGATAGAACTCTTCATTGATGTATGGATTTTAAGAATAGCACACTTTGATAGAAATAAAGAAAAGATTTTTTTAAAAACACCAAAAAAGATGGAAATGACGATTAGGGATTTGGCTTATGATGGGCATTACTGTTAGACCTGCCACTGCCTGGTGTGTGTTTTTGTCTGCTAAATGGAGTTTTAAGCTCTTTATAACAGAGAGCTGCCTTATCATCCTATTTGTACAGTGCTTGGCATGGAGTAGTGCACTAAAAAAAGCTCTGTTGTCCTGCAGTATGCAAAAATAATGCAATAACACTGAGATTTCTGTACTGTTAAAAATTTCCATTCATTAACTGTGTTTTCAGGACTTGTCTGAGAAAAGGCAAAAGCCAACTTTCAAAGTTAGTAAAGGCTGATCAAATGTTAAATATCTTAAAAAAAGCAGAGATGATTTCTCTGGAGTGCTTCAAAATGTTTTTTTGTAAAATTGGTAAATGAACAGCAAAGCAGTGCTGGAAAGAGCAGGTTTTTTGTCATTGATCAAGTGTAAACAGAAGATTATCTGGAAGCCCAGCACAGGACACGTGTGAGCTTAAAGCAGAGCAGGACAAATGTGAACCTATCTGTTCCTAGTGTATGAGGTCTGCATAATCTTCACTTTTTCAACAGAGCAGAAAATTAAGGCTTTTCTACTGTCCACCAGTTTTCATGGCATTTACAGGAAACACTTTCTAAAAGATAGAGGAATATTTCCTCTTTAGTTAGATGGAGCTGATATTTGCCCATCAGATCCCTAGCTCACTGGGGAGATCATGATGGGCATCCCTTAGGAAATACCCTAAATGAGAGAGAAAAAGTTATGCCTTAGCATTTCATTCCTTAACATGTGGACACGTATGCCCCTACCAATGAGTGGTTCATCCAGACAATGAATGCTGTGTTCTCAGTTGGAGGTGATGTTGTGCATTCTGATATCCCAAACAACTTTCTGAGGCTGTTGGCTGAAGGTAACTCCCCTCATGCCCTGAAGAATTAGACATGTTCCTTAAGAATCTGGGTTTGTTTTGTTTTTCCTTAAAATGTACTTTGAAATATTTGGTAGGACATGTTATTTGTGTTTCAGAGAAACTGTGCTGTTTTCTACCTAGGAATTGATGATGGAAAAGAAGATCATCAGCTACGGATGTATGCAGTGCAGTCTTATTTAGCATTACTTGAAGAGGAAGATAAACTGTACCCACAGAAATTCCTTCAAGTTATGAGTTGGGTAAGGTGGACACATGGTCAGAATTCCATGCACAGATTTGAGCAAGCTCTCAAAAGTGATGGTTTTTTATAAACATTTATTCAACATTTATTTTTAGTCATTTTTGCTTGAAGTCAAGGTAACATGCTGAAATATATTTTAGTGACCTCTTTGGTGTCTGAGGAGTATTATCTGTTGGTTTGTGGAAAAGCTGACTTGCTCCCTTTAAGGCAGGTGATTGTTGGAATGGTTTAGCAGCCACCTGAATCTGACTGCATGCTGAGAGCCTTTCTGTCTTCATGCAAACCAGCCAAGTGTGGTTGTGAAATGCAGCCTTGCAAATGACTGGCCAAGTGCTGTACTGGTGTTATCTGATACCTGGGGAAGCTTCAGCTTCCACCCAAAGGAGAGGCTGCAGTTTGAGGAAATGGTATTTTGTCAGGGCCTGTGTTCAGCTTTCTTTTCAAGACAGTTATTTGATTTTTAGAAACCTAAAAGTTGGACTCTGTTGAGGTAAACACAAAGATCACTTCAACCCTTTGACATATAAAACGTAAAATGGTAAAGAAATAACTTAGAACATGTTTAAATAATCATTTCTTGAATGTGAGGTGGATTTTGTGTTATTTAGTACTGTATTCTAATTTCAAAACTGAAAACACTGCTCTAAATGCATTTTTTTTGTTGTTCTTTGTGAATAGGTGTTGGGAGAATATTTCAGCCTTGTTACAGATGTTGATCCAGAAGTTATTTTGACAAAGCTGCACAGCCTGCTGAAGAAGTCTTTTGTCACTTCTGAAACTAAAGCATGGATAATGGCTGCAGTCACCAAGATAGCATCACACACCTCGTGCTCAAAAACAGTGGATGAACTCATCCAAGAACTCAGCAGCTCTCTGGATACATGCCTGAGACAACATGCCTTTGAATTGAAGCATCTGTGTGAGGACAAAGCACTGATGAAAAACCTGCTTCCATTTGATGCTAGTTGCAATGACCTGGTGGTAAGATACATGCCATGGGTGTTTTTCATGAACCTCTTTGTAGTTCAGAGGGCTGAAGATTTTGATGATAAGGTGTTTTCAAAACGAATGGTATTTTCAGTTCTCATTGGGCACAAGTCTGCTTAAAGTGAGTTTTCAGAAACACTTTCTCAGACATAGGTGATGAATCATAGTGTTCTGTATGGAAAGATAAAGAACCCTGGTGTTTTAGTTAAGTAAGCTGGAGTAGCTTTTAGCAAAATTAGCATTTCATACACTGGTTTATTTTTAGTTGTCTTTTGTTTTTTCAAAGATGTGAGGGAGGCCTGCTTTACTGATAAAGTACTGCTTTTGAAGTCAAAGGGTTTGCCTCCTATTCAAAAACTACTACTTTTGATCATGAAATTTCCACAGTAAATGATGGAAAAGATTCTGTCCATACAGCATCTTCACTGGTAGATATGGGAGATGTGAGATGAAGATCGTGATTTGCTGATAAACACAAGATTCTTCTGGTAACATCAGGCTCACATAGAGCCAATATTTTCATTACCTTTTCACTCCTTTTAATCCTGTGTAGGTAGATGCTTCCTTATCTTTTCTGGATGGGTTTGTGGCTGAGGGACTTGGTCGTGGTGCAGCACCATATAAGCCTCATCACCAGAGACAAGAGGAGAAACTTTCTCAGGAAAAAGGTAACAGTTTACTTCATTTATTTAATACTGCTAAAGTATCTGCTGAGTATTAACAATTTAAGTGTACAGTTAATTTATCTTCTTAAAATAATAGTATCTTAATGCTAATCCTACTCTTATCTTCAGTTCAACTCAAGTTTTAGTTCCACTTGTCTAGCTGATGTATATAGATTGTTCTGCAGGTGAGAAAGTCTTAGTGAAATCTTTACCAGCTCATAGGATTTGAAATTTATGGGGATTATTAAAGTGAAAGCCTGAGAAGTCCAGCATTACAAGGATATCTATTTTCTGAAAAGAGATTTCATTCTTACTTTTTTTTTTACACTTCCTTGTAATTTAAATACTGTCTGTCTTGCAGCTCTGAATTTTGAACCTTATGGATTGTCCTTTGCTTCAAGTGTATCCTCATCTGGTGTCACTGGCAGGCAGTCCCCCACTGGTTTATCTTTTGGTTCTGATACATCTGGGAACAGTGCTGAGACGGGGCACAAAGAGTGAGTTAATTTGTGCTTGAAGTGAAGTACATTTAAGCTCCCATTCTTGTCAGTATCATGGGTCTTTGTTGCTTCATTGCATGGAACTAGAGGGAATGCAGTTGAACTTGGAAAACTTCACATAAGAAGAAAATCAGAGGGGTATCTGTATAATAACAAGGAAAACAGCTGATGTAGTCAGACTCTTCCTCCACTTTCTTCACAGACTGCAGTTTGGGTGATGGTTAGTGCAGCAAAACTGGGTCAGGATTGCCTGATGATTACACTGTTTACTATTTTTTTCTGTTGTTTTTCTTACAGGGTATGCTTACTTTCAATGGCATTACAATAAAGTGTCTTTAGGATACTGTTTTTAGATAAAAGTGAGGCTAAGATTTGCAGTGTAAGATCCTCCTTTTATTTTTAGTGCACTACACATTAATTCCATATCCATAATTTCATACTAATTAATAACTTCATTTATACTCTGGTAAATTGGTATGCAGGAAACCTTTCCAGAATCTTTATATTTTACTGCTCACTCTTGTCTATCAAAGTACCAAAGTAGTGAATGGTGTTTGAGTGCTGCTTTTATGAACAGGATGTTCATATGGCTGATCCTGCTTTGTGTTGTTTGCTTTTTTAGGGCAAATACTCTGAAACTTGAGGGAGTACGCAAGCTGTGGGGGAAAGAAGGCTACCTTCCAAAGAAAGAAAACAAAACAGGGAAAGGAAACGAGCCACAAACAGTGCCTTGTGGCAGCTTATTAGCAGGGCAGGTGGGGGAGCCTCCTGCACTGCAGCCTGATCAAGGTGCCAGCCTCTCTGAGGAGGACAAAGAGAAGCAGCAGTTGGCATCAACTTTGTTCGTTGGGCTGGGAGCAAGTGCTGGTGTCAGCCTGGTGAGTGATTCTTTGGAGACTTAGCAGTTTAAAGTTTACATATAGTCTTATTTAAAATTATAGATATTTGTATGCAAATGGACATCAAAGTAGTGATAAGACAACCTCCCCTCCAAGTAATGGAGAAACTACTGAGAATTGCTTTTGCAGTGTGGTATTTTATTGAAACCTGAAACAGTTTGATGAAGTAACCTCTGAGGCAGATCTGATTTGGTAACTAGAACCTTCCTCTGTTTACATGTTGTGCTCCAAGTTGTAGTGTCAGCTTTCCTGAACAACTGTTCCTTGGCCCAGCTTTGCAGAGCTGTCACTGTTCATTTGGATGTAAGGCTGGAATTTGATAGCCTGTGTCAAGACCATTTTTAATTCAATTATGGTATAAAAGAATTCACTAGTAGGTAATATTTTTAAGACTGGCATCATATTAGCCAGCTCAGATCTTGGCACTTAGCACTGGTTAACCAGAAACTTTACCTGTGCTTAGTGTTTAATAAGAGCTTTTTGTTTGTTAACAGAATCTAGAGTCATTCTTGCATTATAAGCTGATTCAGTACTCCTTAAGAGATACAGCAAAAGCCTGGACCCATTAAAATGTTTGGAGTCTGTCTGTATTTGTCATCTGGTTTGATTCCTTGGCCCTTCCTCGCTGTTTGTGCTGTTAACAGTAACACAACTGGTTCCACCCTTTTTTTTTTTTTTTTCCTCTTTCCTTTTCAGATGGGGAAAGCAGACACAGCTACTCAGAAGTTCAAAAGGAAATCAAAGATAAATGAAATTCAACAGTTGAGTGAGGAGACATCAGACTTCCAAAACAGTGCTGCTTCAGATTTTGGTCCCTTACTTGATACAGTAACTATTAATGTAGAAGACTCTGAGGGAAGTACACACACAGGGTTAAGGAAAGTCTCTCCTTGTTCTTCAGATATTGTAGAAGATAATTTAGCATTTGAAACACCTCAGTCCCTCAGAAAATCTATGCTGGATGACAGACTTTCAGCTAGCAGGCTGTCAGAGTCATCTTTGTTTGCTGATAGTAATATTGAAATTTTTCAGCCTTCTCCAAGTGCTCAATGTCAAAGTGCCAGTGAAACACCTTTGGTCCTTCCCTTACCAGAAGAACTTGAAGAGCTTCCTCACTCTGAGGTAGTGGGACTTTGTCAGAGTGATGCCTTAGCTCTGCATTTATGTAAGGTGTGGACAGATGACTCTCTGTTGCTCATTGTGTTTGTTTCAAATAAAACCACTTCTGCACTTAGTGCTGTGAACTTAGTGTTTGAAGAAACAGAACACTTTCAGGTAAGAAACTTTGTTTCCATTGTATTTTAAATTCACTTGGAAGTTCCTGCTTTTTGCTTGCATTTAACTGTGCAGTGTTTGGTTTAATGTAATAGCCATGCCTTTTTCCAAAGTATTTCCTTAAAACCTGTGGTACAGCTGTTACACACATTTTTAAAAGCAGGTGAAAGAAATCCCATTGGTGTCATTTGCTATAAAAGTTGGCCCCTCACTTTTTAATTTACCTTGATTTTGTTTGCCTCTGTATAACAAATATATGTGATTTTTCCATTCTGAATGCAAAGACTAAACCAGTGCAAACCCAACTGGTCCTGCTTGGAGTGGTATGACTTGAGTTGTCAAAGAAATCCCTGTGTAGCTTTTTGTGTCTGGATGTGACTGTTGGGCTTGTGCATTCATTTGTATTTCTGTGATAGGCAAACATGATGCTTTCCTGACCCCAGATTTGTGTAAGGTTCCTTCCAATTCTTTTTCAAATACATCAGTCATGGTTCACTCTCATGCATTTACTTGAGGGTGCAGAGCAGTTGATCAGTTTATTTTTTTACTTTGGCTACATTAGGGATTTGAGTATGATTGGTAAAAGCATGTTATAGTCATAATTAAAGCTTCATTTAAATATTTGGAAGGATATTTAGGAATTGCCAATTGGCATGACTATCCACAGATTTTGCTAAAAGAAGCACAGAATTATTGAACAACTCTGCAAGTGATAACTGGATAAAAAATTAAGCTGATTGTTTCTTTTAGAATTGATTTAATCAAGGAACTGCTGATTGGTTATGGAGTCCCTTTCCATTTCTGATTTGAAACAAACTTTTCTTGGCATTGATAGAAAGTGGGCATCTCATATCTAGATTTTTCTGGTAATTCACTTAAATTCCCACCCAGACAACCACCATGGATAGAATTTCTGTTATCAGTTTGTTTGGAGAGCCAGGGACTGCTGAGTAATGTAGAAATACTCCTTTTTATTAGGGATGTTTTCTCAACTTTCTGCCTTTAGTGTACAGCTTGAGGTATGTTGCAATGCTGCTTGCTTGTATATTAGTTTATTTTGGAACTGAGCTACAGAATTCTGGTTCTTGGTGCAGTAATTCAGAGTTGGGAGAAGCCAATTGTCAGACATCAATTTCACTGGTGTTATGCATCTCACAAAATGTTTGTTGATGTTAATGATTGATTTGTCTTTCATGAGGGCTGATAAATGGTAGCTCTGTTCACTTGTCAAATACTCCAAGAAAAATCAACAGAAATAAGAGGCACTTACACAGTTTTATAGCTGTATCTGAATCACTTGCACAACTTGACAGCAAGACTTATGTTCTGTATTCCTTTTATACCATTGTATAGATTTTGGAGAGTGTCACCTCCCAGTTTCCTGTAATTGAAGCTCAAAGTGTGGAACATTGCCAAAAATGTGTGAGGATGAACAAAGTCTGCACACAGGGAATTCTTTCTGGCTCTGTTAATTACCGGTCAGAGATGGAAACTCACCTTGAATTTTCAGTAGCTTTATCATTGATGGACTTCATCAGGTAAATAAAATAAGCTGCAGTTTTTAAAAACACTTTTATTCAACTCAGTGTTGGACAAAGGCAGGATGATTTGGGTATTGACTATGAAAATATAAGCCCTCACCTTGAGCAGCTAATTCAAATCCAAGATGGCTGTTAAAGATAATAAAGGTTATTTTACACTTGCAAAAAGAGGCAAAGTTCCAGCAAAAAGTCCAAATGCAGGGAGAACATTGACAGTAGCTGTTCTTGAGGAGGCTAACAGAACAGAGAACAGAAGGACATGCTGCTTTAAAATATGGCATAATGTAAACATGTCAAGAGGAAACAAGTGGTTTGAGTGCAGAGACCAGAACATTGTATGAAAAGGTTGTCAACTTTTGCAGAGGAAGAAGAAAGCTTATTCTTTTCATTTTTGAACACTGCATTTATTTTAGGAGCAGGAAAAAACAAGTGTCCTTTGTCCAGCAGGCTTTTCTTTTGAAGTGAAATTTGTAAATTTTTTTTTCTGAGTTTAGAAATCTAAAGCAAGGAATAGAAACATTTTTTAAATGTTAAGGTGGAAAGAGGAGGGGTTTGTTTAGACTAACATGTATTTACTTACTGCCTGCTCTATTGTCCATTTTTCTCCATATACAGTTTTTTTTTTGAGACCAAATATATTCTGATTTATATATATTATGTGGCTAAGAAGTGTGGTCAACTTCCTTTCAGGCCGATGGAAATGACTACAGAGGACTTTGGGAAGCTGTGGTTGTCCCTTTCCAATGATGTGAAACAGAACATAAAAATGTCACCTTGCCAAGATTCCCTTTCAGCAGCCCTGGATATGCTGCAACAGAAGCTGAAACTCCACAGAGTTGACACCATAGGTAAGTGAAAGCAGACTGTAGGGTTGCTCACAGCATAGTTTGTCCCAGGAAAACAAGTGCATGGAAGTGAGTATCTCACAGGTTAAGGCAGGGAGCGTTTGGGAGCATGGAAAACACAGGACTGTGTAAGGCAGGGAATGTTTGGGAGCATGGTAAACACAGGACTGGTGTCCCATGGACTTTGCCTTGCTGAGGGGTCTGTGGGAAGGTGATGTAAAGGTACAAGTGTTCAGCAAACAGTGGATTTTAAAAGGGAGAAAACTTGCACTGTGAAGAGTTTTGGGTGGGACAAAAAGGGATTGACAAATGGGAAGCTGGGATTTTGGCATGATTTATGGTGATGTGTTCATGAGTTAGAGGTAAGGTAGGGGAGAACAGCACTCATGGAGTGTGAAACATGCATTTTCTCTGAAGTCTGCTGCAGCAGTTGTTACTTGCTGCTTGTCACTTCCTCTTCTCCTGTGCTCCCAGGGAATGAGGGAATACTGGCCTGCCAGCTCCTGCCGTCTGTGCCCTGCCTGCTGCACTGCCGAACCCACTCGGGGCTGCTGGCCCTGTGGTTCCGCTCGCCCTGTGCTGCTCTCCCAGATGGTTTGCTCTACCAGTGTCAGAAGGTGATGGAGGAACCCTAGGAACAATACTGCCTGCCTTAATCTGTGTGGTGTGTGAAAGCAAATCAAAGATTTATACAGTTGCACAGATAATTACCAAAGCTAAACTAAGATACTGCTTCTTGAAGTATTAACGTTTTCTTCCAGCTGGCAATGTCCAAGTGGACTTGTGGGGGAAGAATGTTGACCTAAATTACCCCTACAAAAACATGCTCAGGACTGTACAGTACATTAAAGTATTGTTACCTGTGTAAGTGAAATGTATATTAATTTTGTTGTAAATGACTGAAAGTATTTATTTTTATTACACAGCTTTTATAGATGCCAACACTTAATTCTTCATGGCAACTACTTAAATATGATTTTGAAGAAAACATATTTCCATTGTGAGGTCAGACTTGATCAGTTATCTAATTTTATTTTGATAATTTTTCTAAAGCTATTTTTAAGCACTGCTGGCAACAAGACCCATATTGGTGGTTATATGAAATAATTTATGTAGCAACAAATGCATGGTTTTAAAACAGTTAAAAGATTCTAGGGAGCAAAACACTTCTCATGATCTTTGATATTTACCATGGAAGGGATAACATCTAAACAGATTTTTGATGGGAGTCAGGCATGTGAAATTGTATGGAAGCACTCCTGGGGGATTATCTAAAGCCCTTCAGGTTAGTTCCTGTCTGCAGTTCTTCCTGCCCCCTGTTTCAGTCTCATTCCCTTTCCACAGGGGTCTGAGACTGTCACTGGGTATTTGTGCATGTCTAAAATGAAGTTCCATGTGGATCAAGTCTGAGATGACTGAGCTGGGGGCACTCAGCTGTGGACATGGTTGACTCCTTGATAGTTGGGTAGTGAACATGTTCATTGCTTTCCAGTCCATCCAATAAATTTAATCTGGCCAAAATCCCTGTGCATGAAAATTCACAAGGGGAAAACTTCCATTTATTTTTACTTCTAATTATTTATAGCCTCAGTGTGACTCATCAAATGTCTGACTTGCAGAGATGTGGCTGTGTTGTGTGTGCATGGCTGGGAACTGCAGCAAGGCATGAGAGATTAAATCAGAGCAGCAAATGTGGAAAATGTGTCTGAGCAGATTGTCTCCTCTTCCTGAAGTAACCTCACACTGTTCAAAATCCAGCAATCTTAATTTATTTAGATGCTAAATGAAAAAAATAGTACTGGTTAATATTATTTATAGCTGGCCAAGTTTTGTGCTTAAATATCCAAGATTGTACACACAATTCAGACATGGAGTAAAGGGATTCTGTGGTGGAATTCTCTCCTTTGTGTGTTTAATAGTAAAATAATACTGGTTAATATTATTTATAGCTGGCCAAGTTTTGTGCTTAAATATCCAAGATTGTACACACAATTCAGACATGGAGTAAAGGGATTCTGTGGTGGAATTCTCTCCTTTGTGTGTTTAATAGTAACAAGGAAACTCTTATACTTCTGCATTACTGATTCTCACCTGATAAGCACTGGTTGTAAAGGAAAACAAAGTATTCTTCTACTTTGCTGATGTTTTGGTAAATGTTCATGAAATTATTGTAAGAATGTTAATGTGCTGATAGCTATTTTTTTTAAAGTCAAGCTGCTTGTGTTATCACAAGTATAATCATCCAAGCAAAGTTCCTTTTGTATTGTTGCTTCAGTACCCTCTTACTGAGGAATTTAAAGTGCACTGAACCTGTAAATATATTTAATGTTCTGCATACTTTAATGTTTACTTGACACTTCAAGAAAGCTTATATAAATGAAAACTGATTTATAGTGGAATAATTTCCAGCAGATGATTTCTCTGCTGGTAAATCAGACTTGTGTTATGCAATTGGACTTCTGTAATCATAGGAACTCTAATACAAATATCTGTTTGTGGCCTATGCATTTAAACCATTTCAGCAAGGAGGTGTTCAATGTCTGGTGTTTAAAGAACAGCAAAGACAACAAATGCCTTCTGTTGTTTATGTAATATTCTCTGTAACCTTTTTCACTGTATGAATAGTGTATGTTAAGGTGTCAGTATTCTAATTCTAATTGCTTTATGGTGACATCACTTCAAGGAGTTTGCAGGGAATTGTACCTGTGTCAGCCTTTATTTTTGGATTGCCCAACAAAGATTGTTCTGAATCTATCATCATATTTGCATTTCTTGCAGTTTAATAAAGTTCAATTTTATTTAAAAAAGTTTGATACTTGTTAAATGTTCTTTTCCACCACATGTAGCAGTGTTTCTGCATGTTAAGAACTAGTTTCTATTTTAATTGTTCCTCTTTGCATCTGAACAGTGTTGAAGAGTGTAACATCACAGAAGTCTTGAATCCATTAATAATTTAAGTGTCCTGTCTCTCAGTGGGTGATAGATATCAAAACAGTGAGGGACTGCACTTTTTAAAAGCATTCTGTGTGCCAACACACATTATCCAGTCCTTTTTTTTGGAATACTGCCAGATTGTGATTCTGTTTTCAGGCATCACAGCAGATTTCAGTATCTCTTGTTATTAAAGCTGCCAGGAGCAGCATATTTTTAAGTTCAGTGCAAACATAAGAAGCCATTGCTATGGAGTTGGGAGCTTGGGCAGTGTGACACTGACTGAACTGAAGGTGGTTGCAGCCCTGGGCTGGGCCCTGGTGTGACAGCAGTCCTGGCTGAGGTGGGGAGCTGAGGCCCTGGAGAACCTCAGTGTTCAGTGCTGCCACTCCTGATTTGTCTCAGAAACAGCTGCAGGGGTAACTCTGCAAAGGACTGTTACTCCATCTGGTTCAGTACTGAAAATTCTGTCCTGAGTATCCTCCTCTTCCATAGTGTTACAATTACTTTTCTCTGGGACTTGGTCGATCTTGGAGGATGAAGCTGTTTTCCAGGAAGGGAAATAGGGTGCAGTGCAGCAGGCCAGAAGGAAGAGAGCACAAAACCAGTTTGCATGAAGGACTTGGTTCAAGAGGCAGCCAGAGGCCAGTCAGTCCATACTGACCTTGCTGAATGGGCAGGTTAAGAGACCAGACCAAGCCCTTAGGTACCAGGAGCCTCCCTGTTCTACTGCTGTGTGCCCTGGGCAACCTGGACTTCTGGACATTTGGGAGTCAGCAGGAAAGTGATTATATTGGGTCTATATTTCAACTGTTTTGTCAGCTTCTGCCTCCTTACCCCAAGTATTTTCAGGTATTTTTATTGAAACAAACACTTTGGTAGGAAAGCTGGAGGAAATGCACCATAGCAGTATGGTGCAGGATGTTCTCCTGGATACAAAACAAATTTTCTCTTGGGTTATATTACCTTCTGCTAAGTATTCCCAAACCCTCCTCCTCCTGTAAGGACCCAAAAGAGTAAATTTGTGTGATGGATGGCACTATCTTGAGGTTTTCCTGTACTTGCAAGTAAGCTCCTAAATGACATTGATGGTTTCTAAGTATTGGAAGAGTGTTTCTTTCCTGTAGAGTCCCACCTCTAGGTTTTCAGCATAAAAAGCTTTATTATCGTTTTCTGTGTGGGTAAGACTCTGCGTGGTCTTTTTCTGGCATTGATTTATTTAAAAACAAAAATAGACCTGCTTAAGTCATCCAGTTAAAACTTGCTTTTGCATTTCTGTTGCTGTGGTGAGAATTAATTGTGCTTTAGTGCTCGGTTCTCTTCAGGACCAGCTATTTATGTGCCTGTCTCAGAATGTTTCTCTAGCACAAATCCAATCACATGTTCAGGATGATGTGTAGCTCTGTGGTACAGGAACCATTTCATTAACATGTCACAAGTGGTCACTCCATGAGAGTTTCTTTAACATTTTTGTCTTTATTATATAAAGTGGGCAGTGATGAAGCAAAGAATATTGTGTCCTGCCATGGTATGAGTCATAAAATTAACCTTACAGCAATGTTTTTCCAGCAGGAAGGCCCAAAGCACCACTTAAGAAGATTGCTTTAAACTTTGATTTTAAGGTGGTTGTCAGTTTTCTCTTTGTGCCAGTACTTAATTGCTTTCAGTATAATTGCCATGTGAGTTGTTTGCAAATCCTGAGCTCTTTCAGCCAAAACAGTTTGCCTTTTCTGGGAATAAGGACAGGAGAATAAATGCTTGCTGTTAAAATGTTCTGGTAGGTTCCAGCATCTCCATGTTTAGGACAGGGCTGTGAAGTCTGTCAGGGATGTGTCTTCCATCTACCTTAAATCACATCAAGCTAAACTGGACTGGATATATCATGGGAAACTTGTAAGGAAGTTCTTGGAGGAAAGAGATTTTGGCTTGTGGTGTCTGCTCTTTTGCTGCTGATGTGAGCTTGTGATACAAGAGAGGTAATAGGATAAATAAATCAAAAGGAAACAAAAAGGGCAGTAATCACACATTTTTAATCCACAAATGTGATAATACATAATATATTTAAGGTGGCCTGAACATTGCCCATATTTTAGCAATGTTGTTACATACCAAGCTACAAGTACAAAAGTAAACAATGAATATACAGGATATGCAAGTATGAGAAATACTTGAAAACATATCTTTCCTTAAGGCTACTCAGATTATTTTTAAATAAAACAACAGATGTTCAGCTGGTGTGTTTAAAATACCAGAATCTGAATATTGATACTTGCAACACACAAAAAAGTCACAAATACAGGATATCCCTTTCCTTTTAGACATCTTGAATGTTGAATAATCTCTTTATCTGGCTTTAAAAGAAGAACTTAAATTTGTTTGCCACAAATGAAACACGCAAAATCTGACATGTGCACTGGGACAGGAGCGTTGGATACAAGAAATACTGTTCAAAAGCATCAGTTGACAAGTACATGCTTGGAAGAAATGCAGGTAATGGAGCATGTAAATATGGCTCTGCAACTGGCTGAACTTGCAACCCCAACTGTTGCTGTTTCATTACTGTGTTGTAAAGGAGTTGTCCATCTTCATTGCTACTAAATCTACTTTTAATGGTTAAAGGTAATATGTGGGGGAGATTTACACCATTAAAAACTGTTCTGCCAATGTCTTTCATTTTTACTGTGCTTCAAATGAGTTCTGGGAACAGGTAAAAATCCATGTAGGACAACCCAAGTGAGCATGTGACCTGGGTATGTGTATTCTCAGCTCTATAAAGGTGTGACAGTAAAAACTGTTGTTGCAAGAGATAAAATATAGTTATTCTGGGGTGAGGAAAGACAGAACGATAATAAGAATTTTGAACAGTTTTAATACCATAGTATTCAAGAATTTATTTAAGTGAGAAACATGGGGTGTTTTATTATCCTAAAGTAATGAGTCATCAGTGCTGTAAGGTTCCCTCAGAAAGGAATGGCTTTCAAATATATTTTGTCTTTGTCAACTTTCAGATACATGCATCTCTCTATTATAGTACACATGATTTGGAAAGTATTACCCCCAGATGATGGCACTGGCTGCTCTCTGTGTCAGCTGAAAGGAGAGGGTTCCTGATGCTGCAGTGTCAGGTGATAGAGTTGAGTCTGGAGGTTAAGATGGAGAGGACAAGGAGAGGATTTCTGAACATGTTTCTTTTTACTGTGGGTCAGTCTGTACCTACCCAGGTTCTGCAGGTGGCAGCTGGAGCATCCACACTCCCTGTGTCCAACCACAACTGCACAAAACCCACTCTTTCTTTGCAAAATGTTTTTAGATTGAAGACATCACTGTATTTTGTTTCAAAAAACCCTGGAGAAGTCACTGAAAACATTCTGAACAAAAACTCATTCCAGAGACTCACGAGAGTCACTAAGGCTGTTCTCTTTTGATTACTGTGGATATGCTACACTCGGAGGCACTGCAAGAATAGTGGATGGGGTTCCTTTGTATCCCACCTCTGATTTACTGTAGGCACAATATCATGGGCACATTAAACCAAGTAAAGGAGTTTTACCTAGGCTGAATATTTTGAGGATCAGGGATGTAAATGTTGGTGTCTCAGGTGTGCTGCTCCTCACAAGGGCAATTTCTAAATCTTCACAGAGAGGATTTTGTTCTGCCAGGCAGAACAGTAAAGGCAGCACAACCTTCAGCCTGAACTCACCTGATGTTACCCAGCACACAAGCCCTGAGAACAAGGGAACTGCTGTACTACTTTATCTACCTTTGAGCTTGAACAACAGAGCTGCTTTTCAAATTAAAATGAAACCTTCTCTCTGTTAGCAGGTATAAAACAAAACTGATGGAACTGTTGCTTCATAGAGCAGTTCTTTAGATTTCCTCCTGCTTCAGTTTGTATGATTTGTTACTCTCCTATTAGGTTTATATACCATGTAAAATCAGACACGTTTTCTCATATTGATTCCTGATCCTTTTGAAAGGAGTGAACTTAATCCATTACAGCCCTACTTTCTGTCAAAGCTTTTTCAGTTAGCGTGGAAATAATAAAAATAATACACACCAAGGGCCTTGGGGGGTAAATTCCATGCATTGCTCTTGCCTTCATCTGTCTATTTTTACATAGCCATGCATTTGAGTTTACTTTCTGTTCACATGTTCAGCCTTGAACACAAAGCTAGCGAGGTCACGGTGAATAGCAATCTGTTTCCGAACAATATGTGTCAGCAGCCTCGTTCACTCTGCTCCTTGAAAAAGACTGAATTATCTGAACAAAACATTAAAATCGATAGCTTTCTGGTTTAGGTTTCCCACTGCATCATGAGCCTGGTGAGCACGTTCTGGGCCCTGCTGGGGACTGCAGTAAGACTGATGGGGAGGAAGCTTGCTTGCCTACCATGGCTTATGAAGGGTGGCCAGTTCTAGAGAGAAGTTTTTGGTTGGTTTCCTGCCTCTGGGCGCAGTTTCAAAGAACCTTCTCGTCGAGCAGTTTGTTGATGCCGTTGCAGATCTTTTTGAGGTAGGGCCGGCAATCCCCGTCCAGGCTGTAGAGGGCGGACAGGAACTCCAGGTCCGCGAAGTGGTTGAAGACGTGGTTGATGCGCCCGTGGGACCGCGCGGTCAGGTGTCGCCCTACGAGTTCGTGCACGAGCTCCTTGCACTCGTTCAGCAGTTCTGCCAGCACGTTCCTGTCAAACGTGTACTCCACCTCGTAGAAGCTGACGATGGTCATGGCAGTTTGGTTCAGCTTCTTCCTGAACTTGTCTACGATCTCCAGCTCTTCCTGGTTGAACTGATTATTTCGATAGAGGATCCCGATTTTTATTGCCACTTTGATCAGGTCTTTCATGATTTTATGGGCTTCCTTTTTGTTTCTGGTGTGCTCCTTTGTTACTTTGTACAGCTCATCGAAGATTTCGCTGCTTGTGTCATCGATTAGCATGTTAGCCATGGTTTTGGTTGCCATTTTACTCAGGATCTTTTTCTGGGCTTGCAGTGCGAGATTCTTGGAGCTGAAATAATCGGGACCTGGTTTGGGATAGAAAAAAGGGGAAAGGTTAATTTTACTTGGAGAATAATTTTTGTATTCAGTTGAGAAAAGTGGTACCTGCATGCCTGACTGAGACCTTGCACGTGTCACTGACCAGAACCATCAGGACTGCAGGAACACTCCCGACACCATTGCCAGGTACCCACCCGTGGGGTTTCACACAGCTGTGTTTCAGGTCTTGCTGTCACTGAGGGCTTTTGCTTGCAAATGAAGAACAGAATATTCTGCAGGGGATAGATATGCTGATTCTTTGATAGTCTTTTAATTTTGTAGTTCAGTACGAAAGGTTTCTTGGCAGGGAGATCTGCTGAGATGTTGTGGTTGAAATAATACTTAAAGGATCAGAGACAAGCAAAAAGAGATAGTGACAAGCAATAGAGGAACCTTCAGAGTTACACTCTGGTCATTGGGAGGCACTGTTGTTTCATGGTTAGGCTAAGCAGCTTCAAAGCATGGATTTATTTTGCCTTAATCTGTACTATCACTGCCTTCCCCTTTTGTTACCAATTTGCAAAATTATAGAATAGGATTTTTATAAAATGTTGGTGCTTCAGTACATGCAGTTCCTGCCAGAAAAAACCATCTGAGCTATTTGCTGTAGATTTATCAAACAAATATTTTGGATTTTTTATCTTTTATTCATATCTGCATATTTCACTCAGCAGAGCACCCAAGCACATGGCTTCTCCTGCTGGGCTTTATCCCATGAACTTCTGTAATTCTTGGTAGAGATTATTTGACCTCCCTCTGTTCTTCACATTAGTGTTGGCTTCTAACTGACTCTCTGTGGACAAAGTAAAGGAAATATGGATATGAAATAATTACCTAGGTTAATACTGGGGCAGCAAAGCACTCAAAGGGCACTTTATCATTGTAGCCAGGTGGTGTTGAGTGTGTATCTGGGGAGCACGGCCAGCGAGCTCTGAGTGATGGCAGAGTCCTCTTTGCTCCCAGACACCTTCCTTGCCCCCCCTGCCCCTCCCCTCAGTGTCTGCTTCTGCAGAGGAGGTGCCCCTGTCTCCCTGCCAGCTGGGCACCTGGCTCTGCTCTCCAGGACACCAAGCCTTGGTTGCTCCCAGGGGGGTGCAGGCACCACGTCCTTCCCCTGCTGCTGGGAAATCGAACCACTAAGAGATTAAAAATGACAATAAAAATCAAATCTTCCAGTACTTCTTTGATTGTGGAGCCTGAGTGAGTTTTTAAGCTGGTGGGGTGAGCTCCAAGGCCCTTTCCAGCCTTCAGCATATGAGTGTTGTCCCTTCCCCTGTGCTCCCTACACCCTCACACCACGAAAAAGGGGTGCTGGCTGTCAATGCTTACTTGAAGTAAGTAACACTCTGAATTTAAAGTCCTCTGTTTAATTCTGATTTTCAAGTTGGCTGGAATGTTAAAATTGTCATCTTTGTGTGCCACAGCTGTACTGCTGAGCAGTGTTAAAGAGTAACGTTTAATTTCGACTGAACCACCACCTGGAAAAAATAATTCAATGTGCTTAAAAGAATTGCCTGTCATTTGGAGAGAAAATTGTGGGGCTGAGCTGCTGTCTGGAGGAAATAGGAAAAACTGTGATTTAATCTAGAAATGATAAAACCAGGATGAAAGCATTCTTTCACTTAGCAGTACGTGGGTATATAAATAGTATCCGTGATGAGTAATTATGTGCATTTGACACACTGAAATGGTAGATTTTTAGTGCCTGTTTCTGTAGTGTTTGCTATTAATAAAGTGGGTGCAGTTGTTCAGTATCTGGTTTGATCAAAAACTAGAAATAATTTCAGTAAGTTTTTAGAATGTGAATGTTACTGAAGTTCACTCCTGTCCCTTTGCCCAGGTGAGAGCCCAGCTGGCCCCTGGCTCTGCTGCAGTTCTGTGGCTCCAAGCAAAGCCAGCAGCTGGGGTGAGCCAAACATCCCATCACTCACCCAGAGGGCAGCTGGGGCCAGCAGAGCCACCAGCACCTGCTCAAGAACAGGCACATCCAGCTGCCCTCCACCTAAGGGATCTCTGAGACAAAGCTGCATGCTCAATTAGCACATAAAAGCTTCTAATGAACTTTTCAGAAGGGAGGGTTGTCCAGCACAGAAATAAAAGTGTGATATGTGTCCACTTATCCAAAGTCCTGTCTCTTATCCATAAAACTGAACACTATGACCTTCAAACATGGGTCTCTTTCCTGGGACACCTCTGGGTTTGGTGGCTCAGTGACACCACAGCTCCCAGTGAAAGGTGCAGGCTGTGGAAGGGGCAGCACAGCTGGAAACCATCAGGCCAAGTTTAACTGAATGTTAAGGCTAGAATGTTTTTCCATGGCAAGTCCCAAGTGTGGGATCTGCTATTTAACAGCATGAGACTGAGCTCCTCCTCATCTTTCTAAAAGTCAAATAAAGAAATGTATTATTGCATTGCTGCTGTGGCTGCCTCTCCACTTCGTGCTCCTCTTCTCCATCCTAGCCTCCCATGGCACCTGCAGCCTCCACCATGCCAGCCCTCAGAAACCAGGCAGATCCAAACCCCCTGTGTGTGTTCCTTTGCCCTGGCTCCCTCCATGACCTGTGCTGCTCTCTGAACTGCACAGTCTGTAGGAGCTGGCAATTGGTTTCACCACCGTGGCTGCCATGTGCTTCACCCCAGTCAGCTGCACCAGGCACAAGAGGTTCCAGCGGGCATGGGCAGAGCCTGGTGGGACACACATTGTTGTGCACTGCGGTGTCTGTCAAATACAGACGCTGCAGCTGCTGCCACGGTCCCTCCACCAGGTCAGGAGCCTGCAGACCAGGTCAGGAGCCTGCTGACGAGCTGAGGAGGAGGTGAAGGGCAGCCTTCCGCCTGCCTGGCACTGGGACGGGCCCTGTGCAGAGCCGCGGCCGTGGCCTCTGCTGCCCCAGCTCCTGCTGCTGGAGCCAGACACCTGTGTGGATGGGGGAAGGCAGGCAGCAGCCTCCAGCCCACTCCTGCATCCAGACAAGGGCCTGGGGGCTGCTCACAAAGGGCTTTGCTAAAATTCAGAGTATGCACAGCTTTGCGGCGGGGCGCGCTGGAGAGTGAGAGAGGCTGTTTGGATTGATTGTTTGGATTCCTGCCTCCAAACTCACATTGTGCTCAGACACCCAGGTGATGCCTTGCCTTTCAAAGATCACAACTGGTTAGCCACATGATTACATTCAGGCTTTCGTGGGGACAGCATGTTTACCGTGGCAGCCTTTTCTTACTGCAGCACATTGCTCACTACACAAAATACATCTTCACCTCCTACATACAGCAATTCTATTTTCTGCTTTCTTTCATACAGCAAAACAAATCAGCAACAACATTATAGATGCTATTAGCTTTCAGGAACATTACACCAAGGCTAAAAATGAAAAACCACCCTCCAAGCATACTGCTTTGTTGGGGAGTGATTAACTTCCATTATAGAAAATCTGACATCTTAGTTTTTACTGAAGAAAGGGCCAGTTCTGCTTCAGATCTCACCCTCTCTCTGTCATCTGGAGAGCTGTGTATGATAAAAGCTGTTTGAAAAGCCCCTTGTGATGGGATTGATCCCACAGCAATATTCCATCCTTGTGGAAGTGCAGCTCCTCAGCCCTGTGTTCCCCTGCTCTGGTGCCCACGGAGGGGTGGTGAGTGCCCAGCTGTGGGCAGGGAGTGGGGAGAGGCTCAGGGTCAGGGCACACCACCACTCCCCACCAGTGACCACCCAGCTCCTGGCATGCTGTGCTGAACATGACAAAGATGTCTCACATCCACTAAACTTAATAACATGATTGCTTAATAACAGAGTTGCTTAATAACAGAAGTGCAGAAAAAGTTTGGCAACTCTAGCGGGCAGATGTAAGAGTTTTATATTTTAGGAGTTTTTGAGACTAAAATGCAAGAACATCTGTAATATTCTCTGAATATTTTGATTGCAGATGGCTGTACCAAGTACAAAATGGTCAGAACTAAATGCTCAGCAATACTATTTTTATGTAAATCCCCATTCAGCCACTCTATACAAAACATGGCAGATCCAGTCAACCAGAAGATGCTCCCACTATGGTGAGGAGGGAGAATGGTCAACATTTGCTGGAAGCAGTTATGAGGATATGGAAACCAGCTTCCTGAGCAGTGAATCCATTCCCCTCCCAGTCAGCCACTTAGGCAAAGCCATAATACCATTTTGCAGCCAGGATATTTTCTCCCCTGGCTAATGGCTGAAAGTTGAGTTGAAGCAAACTCTGGAGGGAGTGTGGCTTCACTGCAAAAATGGAGAGAGGAGGAGTTCATCTGAAGGTTTCTGTGGAGGTTGTCCAGTGCATTTTTAATTGTATCAGCAGCTGCCTTGGAGAAAGGAGTTTCACCTGACGCTGGTTGCTGTTTCCCCAGTGCCTGCTGCAGTCCTGGGTAATCAGTCACCTCAGCCATTGGCTTCACCTGCTCCAAAGGGAGACACAGGGGAGCCTTTGCCTCAGTGCCCACTGCACTGAGTGTGACCCCAGCTCCCAGCAGCCAGGCTGGCTGTGCTTTCCAGCCAGGGAGTGCGTGTGCTGGGGCTTCTGAGTAGGCTTCAGAGCATCCTGGAGAGGTGAGTTGAGCTGTTTTAAGTTGAAGGTCTGAGCTAAAATCATGAAGAGGCTGTAGGTCTGAAGTGGGCTCCTGCAGCTTGGCAGGAATGGGAGGTGATGGGAACCAGGAATCTGTGCTCCAGCTGTACTGGAAGTAAGCAAAGGGCTGAATCTTAACTCAACAAGATGGAAATGCATAAGAAACTAAAGATGATGAAGAGGCTGAAATATTTTTAATATTCCTGAATCTTCACTTTTAAAATGCAACACAGCTTCTGCAGCAAAAGACAGGCTTTAAGGAGTCAGCAGTGCTGCTGGAAATGTGGGCACCCCTCCAGCTGCTTGCAGTTGCTCAGGCTTGTGGGAGATGGACCAAGCCAAGGGCCATGCTCTCAGAGCCTGCTACAGTGTGAGATAGCTGGGCTGTGAAAATTGCTGTAGGAATGTGCTGTTCTAATGACTTGTGTGACCCACTTTGAATGCATCTGTGTGCTTTACCTTAGTGATATACCTGCCCCTGAGCCTGGAAAGTCTGGGAATGGCAATGAGGCAGTTGGATTGTAAAGTTCTTGCAGTGGATACCTGAATGGTTAACCCAGCATTGTTGCTTGTGTTGATAATTTACTGTGTTGCTGCTTGTTTCTTTGTAACCTAAAGATTTGCTTATAATGGCTCCTTTCCTTGAGATAAATAAAAAAAAAAAAAATCTAGTTGCTTAATTTCCATCATCCAGGCAAAACATTAGAGGAAATGAGCTGCACACGTGTGTGTTTTCTTTATCCATCAAGTCTCACTTACATGTTATAAGATTGATCAGAAACGTGAACCACAGGACTGAGGATTTCAAAATAGCTCTGAAAGCAGACAGGACAAAAATTCCACTGAAGCCACTTGTCCTGTACTGTTTTAGTCCTGAGCAGCCTGGGCACGAGCCCTGAGTGTGTGTATTACTCTTGGACAGCTACAGGATCACTGCAGAAGAAACATTCAGTGTTTCCAGTCCCTTTAAGCCAAGAAATCCAATAGAGCAGATGGAATACATCAGCTTTCAGGGAGGGCCAATTTAAACATGTGTAAGCACCAGGGGCCCAGTGCTCAAACTTTAACACTTCTAAATTGTTACTGTGAGCATAAAAGGGTTGCTCATATCCGCAGTGGAACAGGAGATTACAGACTGATAATTATATGATCCTGGGAGAATGTACCAGTGCCCAAATGTCTAAAAGCAGAACTTGGGCATGCTGGAAATGGCAGCAACAGCCCTATACAGAGGAAATATGACTGAATGGAAAAAAAGACCATTTTTCCTTTCAGTGCTTTAGATGAGCAGCAACTATGCCACAAAAAAAGTGCTGTCTGGGAACCTGGGCCTGGAGATTCCAATGGATAATCTTATTTCTGCTGCTGATTTGTATCTGGCATTTACTTTTCTGGTACTATATTGTTGCTACATACTGGAGCTGCCTTTCAGTACCTGGAGGAGGTGGTGGAAGGCTGGGGGCCTCTTCTGTAAAGAGAAGAAAAGCAGTGCAGAGTGAGTGGATAAAGTGTTGTCCTCTGGGTAATGTCTCCAGGAGAGAGGAGCTCAGCTGCAGTTTCCATCAGCTCTGATGGAGTTGCCAAAAAGGGTCTGGCTGAGTTTTGCTCCTGCTGCCCCTGGTAGCTGGCAGGGAGCACGCTGTGTTCCGCTCCCGTGTCTGAAAGCAGTAGCTGGCAAGTGGCTGTGGATGACAGAAGTGTCCCAGAGCTGAGCCTGCCTCACAGGGTGGGAACCCTCCCAGGCACTCCCCTGACTGGATGGCACAGCTGGCAGCTGTGTATGGATTTTGTATGGCTGCTGCTTGACATTACAGCTCAGACATCAGGTTGGTCATATCCTGCAGGCTCACATCCAGCCTGTGGGAGAGGAAACCACTCCCTGCCAAAGGGGCTCAGTGGGGACCATCCCTGTCATCACAGGGTTGTGTCCCACAAACCGAAGGGCTGGACCAGGCAGCAGCTGCTTTGCTCACCCAGCCCTGGTCCAGCCTGCCAGAGACAAGCTGGGCACACACAAGCAGTAGCCACCTCTCTGAAAGTGGCTACTAAAGCTCTGTATTTTATTAACCTGATAATGTAAATCAGAACCAAAGCCTAAACCAGGCTGCAGCTCATCTTTGCAGGGTGACTTTCAAGTGTTTGTTTCCAACTTTGCACCTTGTGTTTTGTAGCACAGGGGGAAGCTCTGCCAAGGCAGCAAACACATCTGGTTAGCTCCTGGCAGCTGGCAGGGAGTGTAAGCAATGCAGAGCTTGCACAGCACCCTGAGGTCCACCCAGAGTGGCAGCAAGGCTCTGCTCTTCAGTGACCTGCTCAGGAGTTAGTCTGTCTGCCAGGAGGGATAGTAAAATACTGTGGTGCTTGGGTTTCTAAGCCTTACTACACAACTAAAAGAGGTTTTGATAAATTGACCACTGTATTTTATAAACAAGTTTAAAGTCTTTTGATGTTAGTTTATGTTCATGGCAAAACACATTGAATAGAAATCCCAAAAAAAGCTTGTTTAGCTCTGCCTGACACTGCCAGACAAAAAGCTTCCCCAATGATAGCAGAGTTTTAATAAAGTAAGATTAGTTACTACCCCTTGCAATGACTTATTGATCCTGCTCTTGAATTTTGAGACAGGTTTTTATGACTATACTAGTGTGGAGTATTTTTTAAGTGCTAGTTTTACTCTAAAAGATTTATTTTGACCAAAGAGGCATGGTGGCATATCCAAAGCACTACAGCCAGATCTTCCTTAAGCATGGACAGCTCACAAACCCCAGCAGCCCATGCCTTGGTGGCACTTGGGAACATCTTTAATAGGCCAGGAGCTTTTGGCCTTCAAATTGTCTGTGTGGTTTTTCTTCCCCACAGAAACCCCTCTACAGAAAATCCTGGGCTGGAACTATTGAAGGATTTAACTTCAGTCTCTGAAACATTTTGTGTTTAATGTCCTTTGCCTTTCCCACAGTTACCACATTTCTTTCACTGTCCTTTCTAGAAGACACTGCAGGGAAAAAAGAAGCTATCATGGGGACTGTGTGGCAAAAATACCCAATTAGTCAAATAATTATTATCTCTATAGGAAAATTATGCTTGTTTTAATGTCTGGCCATGTAATTTTCACAACAGGATAGTAACGAGTTCTTTGATATGTGCTGAGGGGTTGTTTATTGCTTAGAAGGGACAGAGGCTCTTGGGGAGCATCAGGCATATAATGAATGATAAACAATTATCTTGTTAAGGAATGAAGGCTCATAGGCTTCTTTGAAAGGATTCAACCATCGTGTTCTTCCACATCAAAGTAACAATTATCCAGGAAAGGAAGGATTTTCTTGCCCAAAGTATTGTTTGTCACAGAGACTTAAAAGCCATGTGAACCCTTTCAAGATCTTGCAGCTGTCCTGTTTTATCCAGATGCAGTTGTTGGAGCAGCTTCTCTTTGTCAAGGATCTGTAGAACTTGCTTGCAGTGGTTCCAAACTGCTGGATTCTGTTCTGAACACAAACTTGAAAAGCTGTTTGAACATTGTGACACTCACACAGGTCTTGGGGGCTTCCAGTCCAGTTTCATGAGTGACTTGAATTCTTGATCAGGATGTATATGGTTTTCATGTACCCTTTTATCCTCTGCTCTGGCAGGCTGAGGGAGAGAGGAAGGCTGTGGAGGCATCTGTGCTTTGGTGGGCTTGGTGCTTGGCAGTTACCACAGGCAGCACTCCTGGTTAACAGGAGGGTCAGATTTCCCTGGGCTTCTGCAGCTCTAATGCTTTCTGTTCCTTCCAAAGAAGTCTCTTTAGCATGCAGGAGCTGGTTGTTCCCAGTAGGAACAAAATAATATGCTGTTAGTAAAGCAAGGCCCAGCAATACCAGCCCTAAATATTAAACAAGGCCTCTGTGCAATCTTTGTGCTTTAAATAGTTAAAGTGCAGCTATGAAACAGGCTATTGGGTACTGCTTCACCAATTTCTATTTTTTCCCCCACCCATTTCTCATCCTCTCAGGAAGAAAATTTTGAGGGTTTATTTTTGTGCCTTCAAATTGCTTGCTGTTGCACTACACTGCTCTTTCTCCGGAGATAAAACGTCCTTGCCTTTTACATAGAATAATTCTATTTTTGACTCTAATATATTATGAGTGGCATGAAAAATAACCACATCTATGCTCTAGGGATGTACAAAATTCCATGAGAAAGCAAGCAATAGGGACCCCAAGGGTAGCTGGTCTGAAGATGCTGTGAAACTGAGATGGCATTTCTCTGTAGCTTAACGTGAGGCTGAAAGAAAATGGGAAGGGGGAAGTATTTCTGCTAAAGCAGGTCAAGGTGAATAAACCCCAGAGAAGCCACACCAGGATGCAGCTGCAGCAGGTGTCCAGCTGCTGCTGACCAAGTGGCTGCCCAGCTGTGTAAGCTGAGCTCTGCCATGTCCAGAGGGAGAGGATGGGGGTCAGCAGCTCCATCCCTGCAGAGCTGTCCCAGCCATGCTGCTCAGATCCTCCCCTGTGGGACAAGGCAGGCTCTTTGGGGTGTGATTCACTGTAATTCACTCTTGTTGTGTGCTTTTTGTCTTGGGCTTTAAAAGCAGGCAAAACCCCTGACAACGACACTGTTTCTTCTCTGCTTGGAGTGCACTGACAGTGGAGGGCTGGGTGGGCTGAGTAACACCTGACAGGGAGTGTGGGAATGGGAAGAGGCCAAGGCAAGGGGGGTGGGAGGGAAAGGCTGTTGAAGCTTGATTTAATGCCATCTGTGTATCTGGGAAATGAGGGAGATACCTTTTTATGGGCACTGTGTGCTATTGTTTCCTAATTTGGTGCTTGGTGTCTTGACCATTTGGTTTTGAATTAAGAAGATGATGGATGGAAGGGGAATAAACCGATGCCAGATACCAGGTACAACTGGAAAAATGTTCTGTTGGTCCCTAAATAAAAGCACCAGAGGAGCTGGTAATTTCCACATTTAATTCCAGCCATGCTGCCAAACTCTGTTTATACCAGAGAACAAAGTCAAATGAGGGGAAGGTGAAGAGGACAACAATGGCAAGAAATGTCTGACAGCAGTTCACTTTCCTAAGTCAGGAGCAGACACTGCAGACTGATCACAACATGTTTAAAACTGTTAATGAAAGAAGGTTTCCTTAACCTTCTGCATAGACTATTTATCATCTAATTTTTATTCTCTGTGTATGTGTTTTGGGAGAGTCAATTAAATAAAAAAAAATATTTTGAAGATGCTGATTAGTGCTCACAGCTCTGGAAGATGAGGGCTTGCAGATTTTAACCCATTTGAAGCTGCTGTTTGACAGTTTGAGAGGCACAGCTGTGGCCATCTTACAGCTGGAGGGCTGTGATGTGTCACTAAGCCAACAGAGGATGCCAAACCTGCTCTAACATGAGAGCCTGGTAGGGGCATAAGAGAGCTTCAAGTGAGCCTTATCCTATGATGGATTGATGTTCCTCAACAGATTAAACAAAACCCCCAAAGCCCCAACCCTCCTCCTCAACAAAACAAACAAAAACCCCCAGCCAAACAGAAAATCCCACCAGAGCCCCAACCCAAAACTACTGCCAGAAGAGGCTCTGCAGATGTGGATGTCTATTACTAAAGAAATAGTTTTGTGAACCCTCCCCTTGAGTCATGCTTAGTTATATTGTCTATGTCACAGAACCATTACTTACAGAGTATGTGGGTGCACTTGTCTCTGTGTATTTATAACAGTTTTCACTCCCTCCATGAATGCAAAGGCCTGCATTTGTAAAGGCATCTAATTTATTGCTGACTGCAGTCCAAAATTTTAGCTCCTACTCTGAGAATGTGCAGGAGGTAAAAAAGGACTTAAACAGATCTGGAAGAGTTGCTGCAACTTGTGAAGTCTTTTGGGGTAAAGAAAATGCTCTGGATTAATTCATGGCTCCCACTGCCAGTGACCCTCCTCGTGCCCTCCAGAGCAAGCATCCCTTGCTCCCTCTGCCCCAGGGCTGTGTCCCACTGCAGGCTGGAGAGGGCACCAGCATTTCTGAGCCAGCTGCTGAACTGTTGCACTCACAGCAGGTTTCAGGTGCAGATCAGGGCTCCAACGTGGCAGCGAGGGTTTCACAGCTGCTTGGAGCAGTTTTGTTCCATCCAGCCCCAATTAGTTGTTGATTGTGCTGCAGCTTTACGAGCCCAGCACAATACCAGATGGGAATGTTGCTTGTGCAAGTTCATAAAAGACCTAAGGGCATCCTTCCTTTCTGAGCAAGAGCTGCTGATAATATCTGTTTCCAAATGATGCCTGCTCTGGTTTCTTTTAACTCATTTGAAGTACTTTTTTCTTTTTTTTTTTTTTTACAATTTCCTCACAGATTTCTAACAGACAATGCCATGGTGGCCTTGCTGAAGCAAACCCTGCTTGCTGTTTGATTATAACCACCAGGGTCGATATTGTAGATTCCACCTACAGTGACTTAGCTCAAATGGTTAAAGATGAACTAGTTAGTTATTAAAAATGAACTAGTGGTGTTACAAGTTTAAAAGAGAAAATTTATTTTTAAGTGTCATTGGCTTCTCCTTGCTGACAAGCATTTGAGAAAATTCCTTTTCCTTGTAGTTTAGGGCTTTTCCCCCTTCTTCAACAGAGAGGAGACTAAGCCTGTGCTGTCCTGAAGTAGCTGCCCACATAGGAGCACTGGAGCTCTGCACATCTTCACAGGAGAATCTGGCCTCAGTGAGCCAATATCCTCAATGCAGGGTGAAAACAGTGTCTTGTTTCTGTCTGAAAGTGCTACAAAAGTATTTGTTAACAACAGCAAAGCTGAAACTGAAAAGACAGAAGACATGAATACTCAGAAAGAAGAAGTGGTCGCTGTTTAGTGCTCCCCAAAGAGGAAAACAAAACTAGAAGAGTCTCCATTTACTTATGGCTTTAAACAATGCTTTACTGTTTGCCTGGTTATTAAAAAGAAGAGGCATTTTTACAGTTGCAGAACATTAGGCTGTGTAGAATCCTTGGGTAATTATTTAAAATTATTTTTTTTCTTCTCCCTGTCCCTAGAGAAGGATTAGTTGCTGGGGAGATGGCCAACCCAGATTCTGAATGGAAAACTCCTGGCCAAAGGAAAAATTAATGCTGGTCAATGCAGCTGGGATTCATCACACTCTCTATCTCTTAAAAGTTTTTGTGCATCTGATTGGGGATTTATTGGTAGGAACACGTTGCCTTATGCCTCAGATATGATCTATAACCCTGTTTTCCTTTAAAATGAAGTCTGATCTGGACTTTAATATATCCTTTGGGTGATCTGCTCTGCACTGCTTGTCTACAGTGTCAGGTCAAGCAGCTGATCAAGATGCACAAAGCAGTTGGAATGAATATGTGATGACTTCCATCCCTGTGGAAAAAAAGACACAGACTAATATATCCATCTATTCCACACGAACCAGAGCACCTGCTGTGCTCTCCATACTTGTCCTCTGCAGTCCTGCTATTAAGAATGACTGCTGTGGAAACCTTAGTCTAGGCTAATGAAAGCTGAGCCTTACAGCACAAGTGAAAGGTTATTTCCTTTGTAAGGACAGAAAACCTGGTAAGGTCGAACATGATCAATTCTGTTCCTTCTTGGTTCAAAATCTGCACCAATATTAACTACCAAAGCTTACACTGTTACACCAATGAAAGAAAAAACCCTGAATTTATATTGGGAAAAAGAAAGCAGGAGAAACCTGACTACTGATGATGGTTTCCTTGTTATGGGTTTAAACAAAACTGCTAAGCATGGCATCAATATCTTCACAGCGAGGTAACTGACCCAAGCAGCATAAATAACACCTGACAGTCAGAGCTCCTGCAGAGGGTGAACACTAATGAAGATAATCTGGCTTTGTACCTTTGCCTCGTTCATTGTGTGTGTACATATTGCAAAACACATTGTGCCAGGGGGGAAATACTGATAACAGGGATGCTTTTGCTGTCATCAGTCTCTTATTACACTGTCACAGCAGGGGCTGTAACCACCCATGGTGCTGAAGTTCACTCTGAGTACAACTCCTTATTTCAGGAAGGCAGAAATGGAAAAGATGCTGGAGAAGTACTGAAATGGTCAATACAGTTCTTAGAAGGTCTGTTTCGTTATTCTGAGGCATGTGAGTAACAGCAATGTGTTGTGTGGGAGTTTATATATATTTATATATATGTATATATGCACATGTATCCTCATTATGTAACACTGCAGCTCCAAGGAGTCAGGATTGAATTTGCATAGGAAAAAACCAAAAATCACTGCCTTTGCATTACCTAAAGAAAAGCCTGATGGGACAAGCCTCAAGAGCAAACAGAGACAAACAGAATGTGCCATCCCTCATGTTTCAATTCGGTGAAATCTCTGAGTACAGAGGCACGGAGCTGATCTGGGGTGATGCCTACACCTGAGAGCACCCAGCTGGGGCCAGGCAGAAATGGAGCCCCTGAAAGCAGCAGCAACATCTCTCTCTGGAGAGAGACTCCACAAGAGCTGAGTGTGGCCCAGCCTGATGCTGAGAGCAGGAAATGCAGCACAGCCCACAGGCTGTTATCATCTCGCTGTTCCACAACTGCTGCCTTGGCTCTGGCTGCTGGGGGTGGAATTACTGACAGTCCCAGGGATCTGAGGGAATGCTGTGCTCAGGAACAGGAACTCATTCCACCCAAACAACTGATACTTCTGAGCAGAGTTTGCTCGATGTAGCCCCTTCTTGATCTCAAATATGAATTTTTAGTGTATCTGTGGTACCTGCTGAAGAAGCAGAGGCCCTGTTACTTCTTCTGGAGCCATCCTAAGCATAGGCAGCTTCTCGAGGCTGACCTAGAAAGTTTCTAAAGGTGAGTTTAGACCCATCTTATCTCTCCTGGAATTGACCTGGTATTCAAAGACTGAACACCCTGTGGAATTTTCTCTGATAGACCCGCAACCACCTGAGGGAAAACACTTCTTACTTTCCTCTTGCTGCTTTGGACTTGGTAAATCCTTCTTTCCTAGAGAATTAATCTTGCATTTCTCAGTCCTACTTGAGGGATCTAGTGGGTTAAGGTCTCTTTCTGCCTGAAGAAATGTGACAAAATCCACTTCTTGCTCAGCTCTCACAAGTCCTGTAGGAAAAAAATGGATTTTGCCCAATCCTATGCTTCCCATTCAACTTCTTACACAAAGAAGAAAAGTGTTAATTCCTTTCTTGAAGAGGGATTTGAGCAGTTCTGGCATGTACTGCTGCAGGTGGGCAATCCCCAGAGAGGACTGTCAGGCAGGGATGGGCCAGATCTCTTGGACCCCAGTTCTGATAACTGGTCCAGTTCCCTTCAGCAGGAGGGTCAACAGCCCCCATCACACACTTGTCTAGAGAAATAGCATTCCTATGATCCTGCTTTTGTAGGGTTCAGACTTTGCTCCACCAGGGTCTGTCTGTAGTTCCTGCTCGTGCTCCTGCTGTTGCCATAGCATAACCCAGGGACGTTCACATCTAAGTACACTGGGAATGAGCAGAGAGACTTTGATCCAATGAGACATTTCTATGCTTTTAACTGGAGACAGGAGCCTTGAAAAGGAATGACTGTGTATGTGTCATTCATTACTACTATTTCATAAACCAAAATAATCTTGAGATTCCTATGGGTTTGCACCAGAAAGCCTAGAGAGTGATAATCTGGTGTTTGTGCTCTGAAAATAGGTATTGCTCACAGGGAACAAACTGCTGGCAGGAACACTTCAATAAACTCTATCATCAAGCTGAATGATACTTTAAAATAATTGTTTAACTTTTACTATCAGTCATTATTAATTTAATGAAGTTTCCGAGATGCTTTAAGTCAAAAGAGAGAATGTTTGCAGTCCTCTGCACAGAGACATCCCACATTACAAATTCAACAGGAAAGGTCTGGAAGAGGAGCCCTTTTGTTTATTCTTATTTCCTTTTAACCAATGCTAATCTGAGCTGCTGGTCTCATGCTGTTAAGCCCTACACTTCAGTATAGCTGAAGCTTCCCTTGGCAAATAACTGAGCAGCAATTTAACCCAGAGGGCCTCACCTTACTGAAGCTGGGTTTGCTGCCAAAGAGAGCTGGCCTGCTTTTCTTTTTTAGTTTTTTTCCCCTTTTCCCCACCCAGGTCTATTCAAACAGTTTCTTTTGCAGCCATCTGTTCTCTGCTCTGGGCCTGGTGCTGGTGCTGAGGTGCCCTTGGCGTGGTGCTGTTCAGGACTACTGTTCTCATCTCCATTTCTCCCTCCCTGCCCACAGGTCTCTCAAGGCTCTTCCAGGAGCAGCACCCCCATCAGCCAGCTCTGTCTGTCCTTTCTGCAAGCCTAAAGCCAGAAGATGATTTGCCACTGGCCACTTCTCAGTATTTTCTCCCCAGATATTAAATACTCTCATGCTTACACAGAAAGCACACACAGAAGCCTTTTGGCTTGCTTAACAACCAGTGCAAAATATGTCTGATAAAATTGCATTTTCTTATGGCAAATGGGCTTCCCAGTGAGCCTCTCAGACTCACTCCCCACTGTGTGAGCTCTCGTTAAGTGCAGCCCAGTGGTGGTAATGTTGCTTCAGTGGACATTTATTTGACTTTAATATACACAGAAATTGCTCATGGAAAGCTTTTATCAAAGAAATAAACTCCAGATACCAGAACTCTGTCTCTTATCTAGTGAGAGATAGCCTATAAATCCAAGCAGCATGTTGGAGTTTGCAAGATTTCTGACAAATGGAAAGAGTGAGGTAAAATTGAGAAAGTCAGCATTCACTGTGTGTGTTCTGGTCCCATGCTCATGCTCGTGCCTGGCTGATGCATTTTCTTCTTGGAACTCACACAAAGGATCCATCCTGAGACAACAGCTGAAGAGAGATTTGCATCCAGTGACTTTTGGTTAAGTGAGGCCATTAATGGTCTGAACACAAGTCTGTAAATGTGATGATATGCCACCATTTATTCAGGGCAGCACTGAGTTTCTTAAATGAGATGGTTATAATAATGATACCGCTTTGTAAACTAGTCAAATGGAACCTGATAAATCTTAAATTAATCTTAATCTTCTTCTAATGTAATTTAATTGCTTTCCTATTTTACATTTACCCATAAAAGTTCTTTATTTTACAATCAATGAAACTATATGCTTTTGGAAGCAGCTTTTCCCTTCTTTTTCTTCCAAAGAGAAATTTATAAAAATTTAAATATATGGCCAAGATGTTGAAGTAAGAAAAAGTTATTTAGATATCTGTTCAGATAAGCTACAGAAAACAAAATGTTTCAAGAAAACACTTGCCCTCTTTTCTTTACGAAGGTGGAGAAAATACTGCCTTGTGGAGGAGCATTTGCTGTATGGGGATCTGCCTCTGGAGTAGCTGGAGATCCCAGGGTTGCATATGAACAAGGTTTAGGACTCCATTCTACTTCCTTTTGCATAGATAAGAATCCTTTTGCTATATTCAGTTTCATGTGAGAAAGTCTTTACTGATGTCAGGGATAATGGCCTAAACTGGCCAGGTAAAGTGATGATGTCATGTATGATGCAGAGCTTTCTTTCTCCATGGTGTGTTAGGCTTGACTCCAACCACTTCTCATCCCAAACTGACTTAATCTCCAGCAGGTCCTCCTTCCTAATTCTTTCAGAGGGAACTATTTAAAGGGAAGGTATCCCAGTCAACCATTATATATATATTTTTGGATGCACTTCACCACATTTCTCAGAATGTATTGTCTCTGTGCAGGATACTTGGTGTTATCATTCTGCTTTCCCACAGCTGCCACGGCACAACCCTGCAGTGCACAGGGGCTACAGTCTGCACTGATGTCCTGAATTTAAAAAGTATGTCTGTCTCATACTCAGGCTCTCATCCTCCTCACTGGGGACTGAACCAGCAAATGAAGAGAAGGACTATTTTCTGATTTCTTTTAGCTGTGTTTATTTCTCACTATGACAACCTCTCAGAGAACAAGCTGAAATCTTACTGTGTCTGCGCTTGCCTCATTCCCCCCGCCCTTTTTCTTTTTCCTCACCACAAAATAATAGAGATCATCTGGAATATGGGGATATAAATTATTTGTGTCTATGGCTAGATTTAGGAGTGATTTTTAGTGGAGTTATCTTTACATTGCTTCAGAAGTGAAGAGACCACAGGCCTAGGTCAGCAAAGCAGTAAGTGAAAAAAACAGCTTCAGAGGTAGGAATGGAGAAATGTGTGCGGGGATGCTTAAAAGCCCCTGAAGTTTTGCAACATAATAGACTAATTCTATCCAACTCTAATGATTTATAAGATCTCTGAAACTCTTAGTGCTGTGTCATTTCTTGGCTCTCATTTTCATCTCATAGGCTAGTTAATGTGTTTTGGTTAAATATGGGCAACTATAATCACAGCCTGTTCTCCAAGTCCTGCTTGTGCAGTCTCTTCCCCTTTCTTTGTCGTACAAGGAAAGTGGACTTTCATCTTCAAAGGTTTACGTGGGAGCTCGGAAAGATTCTGTGAAGGAAGTGTCCTCTGATCCTTGCAGAGTTTGCAGCCTCACATTGCAGCCCTCTGGTGAATATTTCCAGAGAGCAAAGCTTCTGGGCTGCTTTCCCTGAGTGAGATGTGCAGGAATGGACTGGACCAAGCGAAGTGGTGCAAGGGAGCCCTTCTGAGGTCCTGTAACAGGCTCTGAGGTTTGGCAGTTCCAGCAGAGCCACCCCCCTGGAAACACAGCCCCCTTCTCCTTGGCACAGCTGCCAGAGGGAGCCTTTCTGCTGGGTCAGCCCGGTAACCCACTGGAGTGGGAAGGAGTGAATGAAAGGACGTTTCATTCTCCACTGCCAGAGAACAGCTCTC
Source organism: Notiomystis cincta (assembly GCA_013398075.1). Lineage (NCBI taxonomy): Eukaryota > Metazoa > Chordata > Aves > Passeriformes > Notiomystidae > Notiomystis > Notiomystis cincta. The sequence goes on from VZRX01006200.1 coordinate 150,761, forward strand.
AGAGCAGAGCTTTTCAGCACTACCCTGATTACAATGGCTGCAGGCTCAGGGGACTCCCCGTTGCCAGCCTTGGCACCTTGCTGATTTTCAGCACTATTTGTTACTTTTTTTAAACCCAAAGCCGGTTGAAACTGATGAAAACACGCTTCTTTAACAGCCAGGGATTTCGCAGCCAAGCGCCGCTTAAACTCACCAATGTAAATAGCTTTGTCATTTTATAGGGTATATTCTGAGTTAAATGAGCAGACCTGACTGGGAAATTGAATTAAAAAATATTGACTTCCCCCCTTCCTCATATCTTTCCAAATAGGTCCTAATTTTTTGCCAGTTCTAAGGTGACCCTGTTCATGCAATCTAATGTTTAATAGCTATATTGAATAATATCCCAAAGATGAGTCAGAGCATGGCTGAAATTTGCACTGAAGTCATAGAAAAACATAACCCCTGAATCAAAAAGAATTTGTGGTCTTTCCTATATCCTCTCTCCCAAGGTACAGAACCAGCCTCTGAAATGCTTTGCCTTTCTTTAAAATAAGAAGCTAACTCCTCTGGTGAACACCAGCACAGTTCCACCTGCACTGGCAAACTGGTCCAGGTCTACACCCAGTGAGGGAGCCCTCCCCTCATCACATTTATTTTTAATAGGTCTGCTGAACAGCAATAACCACTCTGCACCTAACGAGACTTAAGACTGGACAAATACTGTGGCTGTACTTACTTATGCAGTTGAAAACAGGGAATATCACAAGTTATGGGATGTCTGTAGCATTCATATAAGATGGAATTATTAAGGTATTTTGATAGAAACTGTTGGCTGGCTGAGATACTGTTGGAAGTGCACGTATTTTTTCTAAAATTCCTGGTGATTTCCTGTCAGTCTCCCAGGATGCCAGCCCTTTCTTCCTGAGTCTGCCATTTGAGTTAGCTTTGCTGCACAGATTTTGGCTGAAAAAGTGAATTGTTCCCCTGTGCAATAGGTAATCTGGCCCAATGCTCCTCTTCAGACTTACAGAGCTGATACTGACCTTGGCCATGTAGACTTGGTGTCCTTTTGGAAAAAAATCCCAAACAAAAACACCAAACAACCTAAAACCCCCAGCAAATGTATCTATGTATTCATGCATAGGTGTTTTACACACATACATTTTTTTTTTTCAGGAAATTTTTCATTCTCAATGACAACACAGCACCACTAGATTTTGCAGTGCAAAGACTTCCTTTTAATTAAGTCTAATCTTGCATACACTTATGTAGATTTCCCCAGTGATAATTTCATCTGTGTGACACCATAGGACTGACAGTACTAATTGTTTCAGCATTTATTATTACCTACTGTCCAAAGCCTTTGTTATTTCACAGGACAGCAAATGCAGTTATTGTGCTATCCTACTCTAAAATATACAACAGAAAAAATATTGTTGTCATAAAATGTTCTAAATGTATGAAACACGAAAGGAACAACTCTATTTCTCAAACACATTGAAGGGTTAAATCATATTTTGGGAGCACTGTCGCTTATTAAAAATTATTTATGAGTTGAATTGTATCACTTCTAAATATATAAAGAGTTGGGATGGCTTCCAACAATTACTAAAGAAGCCAGCCAAGTGATGCTTTCCAATTAAATCAGGCTGAGTTGTTTGGTTGTTTTTTTATAACTTCTCAGTGCCCTGTGTTGTTGCTTCTGTTTTCTCGTGATTCAGACAGACAATGCATTAACCTCGTGCAGCTGAAGTCTCACACGTCTCCTCTTTGTATCCTTTCATGTGCTGCTGAGCTGTAGGAGTCTCTCTGCAGGTACTCCCCACATGAAAGCTGTCTTTCTTGTCCATGTAAGTGCTGCTGTGGTGCTTCAGTCCTTGCTTTTATTTAGAACCAGTTGTTATACAAAGCTTCAAAGCTTGTAACTTCTGATAGCTTATTTGTATTTGTAATGTTCAGTGTTTGATAACGACTGTGTTAAAAAACCTGAGTAAAGAGTGCAGAGCTGAAAGCTTCCATGGCAGTGCCTGTGAAGTCCAGGTTGTACAAAGAGACAGATGAAAGTCCATGATGTCTAATTTATTAGCAGGGAAATAAAGACAAATTAATTACAAAGAAAAATGCTGAACAAAAAAAAAAATCACTAAGCCCTAAAGTCCTCCCGTTCCTCCTTGTATTGGATGAAGCTCAGATGTTTACAGGGAGGTCATGCACCACTACTCACGTGTGGTATCACACTGGTACCAGCTCTTGATAGAGAAAAAAATCCCAATTCTCCACAGGTCTATTTCCTGGGAGAAGCATATTACAGAAAGTTACATATCTAGGCTGAGTCCCAGACTCTAGACCTGGAGGACAAACCCAGGCCACAGCAGCCCATGAACTTCTTACAAGATGTCAGTGAAAAAGGTAATTAGGAAAACCTCGTCAGGTCTTTATAAGCCTAAATTTACCATAGGCACTCTGAACTGAAAAAAGTTATGTAATCTGCACAATTAAATAGAATATTGAAAACTCTGCAGTGGACTATTGAGTGCTTATTCTTTTCCATAGCTGGCTACAGCCATCGTTGCTGCAGAGTTCACTTTGTTCCATGGTGAAGAAATATGTCAGCTCCAGAGTACATAGGGCCTGCCTTTACTGCTGGGATTGGAAGTTTGCCACTCAAAGATCTAATCAGAATTGTTTATTTTTTTCAGTGCTCTGGAGTAGATAACGAGCTCAATTGGGTATCTGGCATATTTATTTAGCTCTGTTACAGGTTCATCTACTCACCCACGATCGTTTACGAGATTTAAATAAAGGTTTCTCCTCGATTAGTGCTGGAAAATGAAACCAGCTTGTGTAACTTGGAAAAATGGTTTAAAATGATGGAAATTATTCTTGTATGAGGAAGACAGAAATAGCCCAACACAAGTGCATTCCGCAGTTGCCAGCTGAAACAGCAGCCTGTTTGGTGCCCTGCCTTTTACTGATTCATTTCTAGGGCTGTTCTCTAAAAAGAATCCACAGTTAGTGGGGCTGAACTGCTGCTCTCTGTCAAGTGGAAACTGAGTGGCTGTTCCATAGCCGTTTTCCAAAGCCTCCTTTGAAAGCTGAAACACTGGAGCACAGAGATCTGCCAGAGCCCGCCCCTGGGAATGCAGGAGTGCAGTCCTTGCCCAGCGTCTGTCGGTCCTGCCAGCTCCGCCCTTTCTGCTCTGACAATTCCGATGCTGCAGCAGCGGCTATCGCTGCCCGTGCCACACGCAGGAGCTTCAGCCAGAGGATTTGGAGAGCCACATCTGTTTGTCACACGTCTGCATCTCCACCAGCCTTTCTGAAGCATCCAGAAACCAGGTGCAGCAGTCCTGCAGGTGGGGCAGGGCTCGGCACACACTCTCCTTCCCACAGAGTGGAATTACCCTCCCCATGCTGCCCCTCTGGTAAGGGATTGGCACTCACAGACCTGGCTACTGTTTTCAGTAAAGATTTCTTTGGGCTGGTTTCAGGATCTCGAGTTTTCTAGGCACAGAAGTACCACCTCTATTGATGCTGCAAGCATCCCTGCCGGGGAGACAACACAACAGCAGCTCCTGCTGAGAATGCCTTGTGCTGACAGAATTCAGGTAGTGGGTGCTGTGCCCTGGGTAGGGCTCCTGACCATGTGCAAATATCCCTGCATTCCTCCTACACTGCACAGCCAAAACACCAGGGACTGCTGGGGAAGGCAGTCCTGAGGAGCAAGCCAGGAGAGAGGTGGGCTGTGAGGCGTCAGCCAGAGAGCACTCACAAGACTGGGGATGAGTTTGCCATTATTAAAGTTGAGCTACTCCAACTCATGGTTAGTTTTACTCACAGACTATTCTCATTAAAAAAATGTAAAGCCACTCTGCTAGGCCCAGGTAGGGCTGTCAGTCCCTCAAGTAACATCCCTTACAATCAAAAAATGCATTAGGTTTGGGAATCAGCAACAAACCTCACCTTCCCATTGAATTACACCTCTCTACATTTTCACAATGACATTCAAAGAGTAACAAAACACTAAAATACTACTTATGTACTTCAAACATAATGGCCCTAAACAGAATTCTGTGAAATGTCTACTGTGCTTCTGAAAACTGTACTCTCACAAGCCAGCAAGCTCCTGTAAAACTCTTCCCAGCCATGATCAACCACAGACAATCTTTCATGGCTAGAACTGGAGATTTTCTTAATACTCTATTATCTGGAGGCAATAGGGTTTATAAAAAATCCCTGCAGAACTCTTCAGATTGCTGAAGACCAACAGCAATATACATTCTTTAGGTCCTTATTAAAGTCTATCTTATGGTATCTTTTTTACTCATATGAATTTCACATTCTGAGCTGGGGTTGACAGATGAAGGGGTGGGAGAAAGGAAGGTTTTACCCCCCTTTCACCCCCAGTTCTGCTCAGTTCATTAATTTCATTATGTGCTTCTGGGTGCATGGTGTATCCCCCTCTCCTGGGTCAGGCTGCATCCACCCCTGCTTTAACCTCTTCCAGCCCCAGTGACAACAGCTGGTTGTTCAGCTCATGTCCAAAATAGCACTAGACTGCTCCAAAAATTATCACAGCTTCTCCTTTGGGGCACAGCCAACATGGCCTCAGTCAAAATTTTTATTTACAATACATCTTAAAAGCCCTCCGACATCCCAATCAGCAGTAAAATGAAATAAACATTGATTTCTTACAAGAGGTATGAATCTTTCTACCATCAGCAAGAGGAAGGAAAATAGAGGCTTTAGGGACAATCAGAGCAATAACTCTTGAATCCTAGTCTGGAAATAGCAATGCACACAAAAATAGACATATTTTTTAACAGATAAAGATCTAAAATGTATTTTCTGCATTTTTATAATTTGAAAGCTCTCAAAGCATAACGAACACAAATCTCTTTTTGTTTGCAGAGTATATCCTGCTTAATAAACCATCACACAGAGCATTTTGTCTCTTAAAAATAACTACTAAAATGAAGGCTGTCCAACAGAGCATAGATGGAGATGGTTATTAATGCTAACACTTGGCACCTCCATAGTCTGTCAGAGTCTCTGCTCACCAAGAACTGAGAAGTTCATTGCACTTGTCTTAGAAATGTCTCTCCATAACATCCATATTTGGAAAAGAAATAGGAAAAGACACTGAAGCAAATGATTCTTTTCCTCTCCAAGCAGAAAATTGTATATTATCTAAAATTGTACAAAGAAAAAAAATGCTTTCACTGCAATCAGTTTCTGAGGTATTTAAAATTCTCTTGCTTGACTTAATTAAAAAACAGTATCACTGCTACCTCAAATTTACTAGAAAGAGAATGACAGCTCTATTCTGAGCTTCAAATATCAGGCACTTGTTCATTGTTCTTTCCTAATGAAATACCAAATTTCCACTCCTGTTTGGAAATCAAATGACAAAATTGTTTGACTACAGCTATGTACAGCAAAGGCACTAATTAGAAAATTCCCTGGCAAATGACACAGCCAAGACTTATTTCTGTTCAAGACCACAATGTTTACCCTTGTTTGGGTAAATGAAGAATACAGAAGACAAGGATAATCAGCTATTTTTGTGTATCCTAAACATTTTTAGTCCTGAATAATTTGTACCTGGTTCTATTTTTCTGATTTCCACATACAATTATACCTTCAAACCTTCTAAAAAATCCCAGTAGCATCTTTTTACTTCCCACCTTCACCTGAGCTGTAAACCTTGTCCTGCTGTACATGTTACCCATGTCAGAAAACAAATTCCCTTTGTTTTAATTTATCCAATCACATCACCTTTGGTATTGTACCCATCAGATTTCACACTCAAGCTGAGAATTTTCATTAAGGTCTGCAAAAGGACAGATTTTTGGGCCCCAGCTAATCGTGGTTCCTTTATTCTACCCATGTATCACAAACCACTCCAGGAAATGTAAACTTTCCAGAGCTTTTTACCATTTGAACATTCTGATTGAGGATGAATCCTCAGCTTGTCAGTTGTGTTGGTTTGTGCTTTTAAACATAAATGGTATCTCTTTCTTCTCATGGTAGGGATCCCACTTCTCACTTCTGCTAATTAACTACAATTTAGACTGAAGTAGGGATGATTACTCTGCTGTAATGCTGCTGTTTCTTAGCAACCATCTAAGATATGGTAAAGGATGTGAGACAGAGACCCAAATAACATCATTTCCAGATTGAGAACTTCCATCTAGACTAACCTACGAGTGGGACAGTAAATTAATTTTAAATTTCTATTTGCCTACTTCGGTGCTATGTCCCTTGCAGGCTCTTAACAGTGAGATTTTCACAGTCCATGATGGCACTTAAACATTTAACTTCCCCAGAGCTGATGATACCTGTTAACTACTCCAGAAAAACTTGTAAGATTTAATTACAAAAATATTTTCCTGCATTCTTCCCACGTAATGACTTGTGTCTAGCACCAATTCCTCACTTGATGGGAGTTCTACCAAAGCAAAGCTGCAAGGTCAGGCCTTGCTTCAGTGTTACACAATAAAAAAAAATCTATCTTGCTAGTAGCAAATTGGTGATTATGTTTTTCTCCATAATCCTAATAAGGTATTTCGACATTTAAATAGCCTTACTCTGAAGATACTTATTTTATATATTAACCAACTTTATTCTTCAAGACAAACAATTCTTTTCAAAAATATTGATAGAATTTTTAAAAGTCCAGTTAAAAATCAGATTCCTTTAATACTTGATGAATCTTTTATGACTTGCTATGTAGTTGTACTCTGTGGTTGCTACTTGCATACAATGATGTCAATAGTGCAGATTTAATTTTTATTCTGGAAGAAATGGAAGATTGGATTCTGTGATCCTATTTATATTCTGCTTTTGAACACAGGAATGACTGAAGTAGAAATCCAGAAAAGCAGACTTTGAACTACCAAAGTGAGGACAAAAATTGATGACTTGAAGAGGATGAGCCAGGTACCCACATTTTGGGTTATACATTCAAGACATACAGAACAATGGGAGACACACATGGTAACCCTGCTTCTCCCAGTCCCTGGGAGCTGGGAAAGCTCCAGCTGGGAGGGATATATTTTCTTTTATTATCTCATGGAACTGAGAATCAATCCAACTACTCGTAAAAGTTTTTCATTGTTTTTGCTGAAAGAACCTAAGCCTAAAAATTTGACATTGTCATCCTTCAGTCATACATTTACAGTGGTGTCTGGCAGAGCATTTGGCAAATTCTGCATGACCCAAGGAGTCAGCTCCACTGGCACTGTGTGTGCTGACTCCTCCACCAACCTGGCTGAGTATGGGTTTAAAGGACACCTCTCACATTCTGGTGTTAGAAGTAAGGTTACTTTGGCAAAGTTTGGATTTTTACTTGTTTAGGTTGTGTGGGTTTCTTTTCTATTGTGTTTGGTTTTGGCTTTTCTTTTTGTTGTTGGCTGGTTTGTCGCTTTTTTAAAGTAGAGATATTCATTAGTAGTCTGAAAGAAACAGAGGAAAGTATTGGATTAATGAATTTAAATAAGTACATTCTCCATGCTCAGGAGGAGTTCACAGAAAGGGTATTTTCTTGCAGTGCAAGTTCACATGGTCCTTGGGAATATTGTTCTATTATAAATTTAGCTGCTTTCTTTTGAGGTATTTTATTTTCATCTAAAAAGAGCAATGAATGTGTATCTCCTTTAATATTCAAATTAATATCATCAAGGCTTGATAAGTTTATTTCTGGCAGCAGCATAGCTGAACATGATGCTGATCACTTTGTTATAGTAGTCTTGTTCATGCATTGCACTTCAGTAACTTTGCTCTGATGTGCTTTTCTTGCATAGCTCAGAGTGACTTTGTAGCTCCCTCCATGGGAAAATGACTTTTCCCTTTGTCTTCCCTCTAGGCAATAAACTTTAGAAGACTTTTTTCCCCTCCTTCTTTCAGTTTACATATTTCCAGGGGAAAGTTAGAGCACTATGAAAAAAGGACTAAAGCTAACTATAACTCATAGGTTCTAAAATTCTTTTTTATTTCTGGTTAAAAATCAGCTTCCTAAGACAGATGGTCTGTTTAGTCTATCTTAAGTCACTTCAGGAACAGTTCTACTTTAGTAAAACTTATTTTCTTGCTATATATGGCTTTGTTATAACAAGATTAAATAAAACCCCCAGATGTTTAATGTATAAAATTACAATATAAGTTTGACAGAAAGTGTGCCTGCTCCTCAGTACCTACACTTGGTATTAATTTGTCCACTGGCCTCACTGCACTGTTGATGTAAATCAATGTATAATCAGTCTGTGGGCTGGGAGTAGATGATGTATTTTTAATTAAAATCGACCTTCCTTTTGTTCCAGGTGTAATTTAAACCCACAAAGTGCTTCTAGTAGGCATTAGGCAAGTTACATCTACAACTATCCACAGGAGATATATTTTAGTATTAATTAAGAGGGAGAGGTTTGCCATTAGGTGTCAATAGTGGCTACAGGTATGGAAGTACAAATATTACTGACAGACTGCCAGGTATAATCTGCTGATGACCTGGACTGGCTCTTTTTCTGCTTTCAAAGCCAGCTGGCACAGAAGGTGGCTGCACCTGGCTCCTGGAGGAACATTGGCTTCCAGACAGGTGAGGCCAGCCCAGAGTCCACAGCCTGCTGTAGCAATTCAGGGTCAGCAGTACCTGAGGTGATGCTGGGAGGAATCAGCCTGAGGTGAAAATAGCGGGGTGAGAACGGGCTGAGAAAGGGATCTGGGATACACACAAGTGGTGCACCTGATCTCATGGTTTAACACAGCCTGGGGTTTTTGGGCTTGCTAAAGGTTGGAGGATAAGAATATTCAAGTGTGGTTTTCAGCATTTTTTTTCAGTTGTCCTTATGAGTCTCTGCAACTGAACTGTCTGTATTACACTTTGGAGAGCAATGTTTGTGTTAAAAATCACCTGCAATGTGGTGATTAGATAACTGATCAGTGGATGAGGTGCAGCTGGCAAGGGCTGTTTGGCTGCTCTTGGGATGAGGCAATCTTCAGGTATTAACTGGAGGAATTATACCCTCCAGAACGACTGGAGGCTTTATCTAAAAGACTATCAGTGTTCAAATGAGACAGAGTTAAGGACTGAGTTTTGGCAAAGATTATTCTCTCTGCTCACATGGCAAATGAGTCAGGTTTGGCGTAAAAATTGTTGTTTACATCGATCGCCGAGCTAAGCCTTGAGCTGCTGTGAATTGTTTCAGTGCCACAGAAACCTGGGGCTGAAAGAAAAAATCTGTCTACCAATCATCAAATCCATTCCTCTCTCTGAGAGAAGACCAGCAGGCCAGAAGAGAGAGAGCTGTCTGACCTGTTTCTAAAGACCAACGCTCCTTCTCGGTGGCCGTAACTCGGACAGATTTTCCTGATCAGGCTCAATCTCCCTGGCTGCAAACATGCTGAGTGCCTCTTGTCCCTCCAGCAGACATTGATCCCTCTGTGCATTAACAGGGTCCAGCATGCTTCCAGCATTACCAGGGTTCAGCATCCTTCCAGTGTGTGTGACTGTGCACAAGGGTGTCTTGCCACGATTTCACTTCTAGATTAAATAAAGTGATCTCGGGAAGTGAGAGAATGAAAATAGCATTATCCACTCCAGCTGTTTACTAGCAGCTCTTCACCCTGTGTTTCTACAGGCAAGATGACTGTCAGAGCTCTGTTAATGAAAAGCCATGTTTTGGCTGGACCTGATTTTGGAATTTGTTGTATCTCAGGCCAGGTTTCATCTGGCTGTGTAGAATTTGTGGGTTAATGCCAGGTTACCAGACCTTGTCACCTTTGAACAGGATTTATTATTTCTTCCACTAAGGCACTGCCTGAGATGAAGCAGCGCAGGGCAGATGGTTCTAAAGCACAGATTCACACCCCAGGAAGCCAGCTTCCTGCAGAGAAGTCTTAACAGACAGGACTGGAAAATGTCCATATTCCTTGGCCTGCACACAAGCGGGCTTGGCAGCGAGCACCTCTCGAGAAGATTGTTGTGTAGGTGGGCTGGAGATGTGAAGTCCACACAAACTCTTTCATGTGCAAGAACTGGAACTTGGGCTGTAAGGAAAGGAGTGGTTCTGCATGCTGTGGGAGTACTTTTCACTGTGACTGACAGCAGGTTTCCTCTGGATGATGTACCACACCCTGGTGTGTGTACAAAAGCCTGTGTCCCTTCACTTGGTCAGGATCTTTTTCTTGTGCTAATCCCACCCTGAAAAGGTTTTTATCAAAGAATATATCAGCAGGTTAATTTTGCCAAACTCTTTCTGGTAAATTCTCTTTGGGTGAAGGGCTTTCCTCATTTCAGTAAGAATATATAGAAGGGAAAAGCAAAACACAGCAACACAGGATAACTTCAAATTGTAGGGTCTAGTTTGATTCCAAACATATTCTCACTGCCAGTAGGTGAAACAGTTGGAATCAGAAGCAAATGGAAAAATGGAGGAGGAAAATGTAACTGTGTTCTCTTTAGCTCAATTGCTAAAAATACAAATTTTCTACTTTTGTTTGTAACATTCCTTTGTCTTATAATATGCAGTATCATTGCTTATTGAAAAAAAAATTGCAGTCATCTGTTTAATGTGACAAAAAGTCAAGCCTGGTTAAGATGAAGTAGTGCACAAACTGCAGTCTTTTTCATGAAAAACTTCTGCAAGACCTTATTGAATGCATATGTATCTTTCATGTTTAGGATGATGTGTGAACTGCAGAAGTGCAGATTTTCTCTCTGCTAGGGAAGCCCTCTGATAATACACCTATGAAAGTACCATGAGTGACCATGCCCTGCACTGATATTAGTATTTATATGCTTTTCATAAAACATCTCAGGGTTCTTCCTGCACAAGTGTAATGAAATATGTTCCTGACCTAAAAATAGTAAAAACAGACAAAGAAGACCAGGAATGGGAGGAGAAAGAGATACAACTGAAAAACTTGCTTAAGGCTGTCATTAAGATCCTGCTGTCAGCCCAGTACTTTCTCCACCAGATTTTCAAAAGTTATCATATGGGAGGCTGCACAAAGAAATTAGCCCAGTATCTTTATAGTGTCCTTAAATTTCCAGTTTTATTTGCTTTGAAATTCAGGAAAGTGTTATTTAACAGAAATCCAAAGTGGCAAAGTGTATTTTGAAAGATACACAGATTTCAGATCCCTTTTACAATGTACTAGACTGACATAAAAACTGACAATATGGAAATCCAGGTTTAATATGAATACAATATTACTAGTGCACAAACCTAACTGGGATGTCACACAAAGAAAGGATTCCTGCCACTGTAGTTTTTTGGTTTTGTTTGGGTTTTTATGTTGTTTTGGGGTTTTTTTGTGTATGTGTTTGGTTTTTGGTTGCTTTTTTTTTTAATGAAGGAAAAACTTATTTGGATATTTTCTTTCCATCTTTTTCTAAATGAGCATGTGGAAATATGGTGAAGCCTCTTAAATACTGCCATTCTCTGTTTCTCTGCATGTCTGTCCCTGAGTACTCTGTTAGAACAGCTCTGAATTACATAAACCCCAAATCAGCATTCCATCTGTTGAAATCTGACACATCCATGCACATCCTGGTCTCCCTCCTAAACCCTTTCAGTGCAGCCATCTAACATTTCCTCTGTGTCTGTCTACCTAAATAACTGTGCTACTGCAGAAAGAGTCCCCTGCTTTCAGTGGCTCAGGCAGCACTGTCCCAAGATTAGTTTTTATTTGCTATAGACAAACTTCTGGTTCTCCTTTGTCATTGTGAAAGCTGTGTGTATATAAACCCAAGTGAAAGTAACTTTAAATACCAATTCTGTGTGTATGCATTACTATTAACTCTTTGGTGGTGTATCTGCTAAAAAAATAAAAAGAGAGAAGGAAAAAATCAAGTAAGAGCATCTAGTCCAACTCCTACCACAATCCAGGTGTGCCACCCTCAGGGTCTGAGGTGGCAGAAGGTCAAGATGCAGGATTTTCCCCCTGGCAGCAGCACTGTGTCCCCCTAGGGATGCAGTGTCCTGGCCATGGTGCTCCCTGGGGCACCTCTGGAGGGCAGAGACTGCTCTATCCCCAGTAGCTCTGCAATTCTAAGGGCACAACAGTGCCCTGTAGCATCCTTTCCTCCCCAGAGCTGTTATTTCACACTGTACATCTCAAGAGTTGTGGAGGCTGCACCTTCTCTGGCTCGTTCAAGTTGTGATATTTGCTAAAAGTATTTAACAAGCAGCATTTCCTACAGATGTGTGTGCACCTCCCATTTGTGATAGCAGGGAATGATGATTAGAGGGGTGAAAAACATGAACCAACAGCATCAATGACTTCCACTCTGCACAGCAGTGTTCTCTTTACTTGGTGCTTCTGATGTTCTCTATCTTCTTGTGAAGGAAATTGCTTTTTTATTGTTTGTCTTTCTGCCTCCCTGGGGATGGTGTTAACAAACCTACTGAAGTCTGTGACTTGAAAGTCTTTAGCTTTTCTTCTATATATAGCATTTCCTTACTTAAGGAAAATGGTTTTTGTCCACTTTACATATGTATAAAAAAGCTTAGTTATATTCAATCACATGCTGTCTGTATAAAAAATGTTTTCAACTGAAAAAAATGTCAGACCAAGGCGAGTTTCAAACCAAATGAATTCAAGTAGATGGCTATAAAACTTCTTCAGCAACCAAATTACTGTGAGCTTTATGATCTCATATGTATTTTTATCACTTTATCATCATAAAGAAACCACATTTCTTTAAAAGCAAGCTAAGTACTTATTTAAAGATTTGTTTTCAATCTCTTTAATAGCATACGAGCAGAGTTTGTGTTTTAGTCAATAATGAAGTGACTAAGCAGAGGCCTTAACTGTCCCTAAAATAATCCCTGTTAAGAAGTGTAACCACTGCTTTAATGCCTGTGAAAGAGAGGGAAGAAGGGAAGTATTCCAGAATTGGTTGTTTAACATAATGACATGGGTGCTATCTCAATTCCATCAGACGAGGCTGTGAGGAAAAAGGAATTATAAATATAGAAAAGCTTCTTCAGTGACAAGTATATAATTATGTTTTAAACAACCTCTTACAGTCTGCATGGGTTATTTGGTATGTCTAGTCATGCTTTACTTCAGTGCTCAGCCAGAGGTATTCACGTGCACACTTCTGCTTGTCATTGACTGCGGTAACTCCAAGGAAATTAAATTCTCTTATATGAAAACACGGAAAACATTGAATAATCTCTTCCCCACCATCGCCTTAAATTGTCTTCCTACACCTCACTTGTCTCTTTTTAATGCCTCTTGGCTGTTGCTAAGGCACTGTTTCCCTTGTGAAGTTCTGAAAGGTAAATACCCAGAGCTCCAAACAGCGCGGCAGGAACTGCTGCCACCCTCCCGAGCTGGATGGGCCAGAGTAGGCACAGCTCCTGGGAGCTGCAAAGCTGCACAGCCACTCTGCTGCAGAGTCGTGCAGGGTGAGGCTGCCCTGTGCCCTCCCTGCCCGGACTGTGTCCCCTCCTGTGTCCTGGCTGCTCACACTCGAGGTGCTGCTGACCAAGGACACGCCGCGGTCAGACAGAGCCGGCGACCCGGGGAGAGGGGCTGTGCTGGGAAGGGGACCCTGTGCTGGGAACCCTGCTGGGAACCCTGCTTCTCTGCCCTGCTGATTGATGGAAGATCAAACCTGGCTGTCAGGGTGGCTGCTGACCCTCCCAAGGGCAGGCTTGGCCCAGTTTTAGTTTGATTCAGCTCAGGCAGGTCAGTAGTGGAAGGGAGGGTGTGGGTGCTGTGCTGTTGCTTTGGTGAGTCTGTACCTACTTGGCAATTCCTGTGCTTCAGCCTGTTCCCTGAAGGCTCCCTTAGTGCACTTCTGGGCTCTCATCCTTGCCTCATTGGCAAAAGAAAATTGGAAGAGACATTCTTGTCCCAAGTGAAGAAGGGTTTAGTTTCCAGAAGCATCTTTTTTGCCTTCACTGCCCTTGCATAGCTGTTTAAAGCTTCTGATTGCTTTCTAGAAACAACTTCTGTGAACTCTTTTCCAATATTTTTTAATTAAAGTATTTTGTCACTTTTTAAGAAACATGTATTTGTAACCTCATGTGAGGGAGATCTGCATGCTGTGGTTCAACACAATACTCTGCAAAGTGGCAAGGCTCTGTTTTCCTTTATTCCTTGTAATTAAGCTATGTCACTAGAAAACAGTGTCCTCCTCTGACCTCCTTTGATCAGCAACAGCCACAGACTGCTGTGTCTGGTGACAGATGCAATTCTCCCCTGGATCTGCTATTCAAGCCCAATGATCTGAACTTATAGGGCTGAGGGTATACTGTCTCTTCAAGGACCTGTTTGTTCAGGAATGCATTCTGGAAATAGCTGGGAAGCTCTTGTTATCTGTGAAGAAGCTATTGTGTTCTCACTCTCTGGCAGGTATTGCATCTACCTGTTTCAGTATTTCAAAATCAAATTAACTTTTCTGCTCCCTTTTGCAAGCCCATTGTCTGTATTTTTTGTTTGCCAGAGGAGGAAGGTTAGTTCCTGTTTCTAGAACCTTTAATTACAAAGACAAGTCAATATCTTACTTCCATCAATTTCCCCTTTCTTGAAATATAACCTGACAGCATTTACTCCCTTTTTTTAGTGGTAGAAGTCATAAACCCAAGAGCATTTGAGAAGAAATGAGTTAAGGAAGAAGAATCAGATCAATACTGGAAGAATTGAGGCTTGGAGAAGAGCAGGGTTGGAGAAGGCTGGGGCACTGAGAAGTGAGAGATCAGTTATAGGCTGGAAATATGTGGGTACCCTGAGAAGGAACACCAATTGTTGGTGTAGAACAGGACAGATATGAAAAGAGAATTTAAAAGCATTCCAGGGGTTAGAAGATGGAGAATCTAGCCAAAGTCTGGGTACCTGCCTTCCTGCAAGGGCCTCAGCCCCCTCGGTGGCAGGGGCAGCCACAGCGAGGTGTAAGGAGACTTTAGACCTTCCTTGCCCTCTGCAGGTGCCTTTCCTCACGGCAGGAGGAGGTCCTGCCTGTCCCCCCAGGGTGCAGTGACACCCACAGCTCCTGATGGAGGGGAAACATCCACTTACACCAGCACACTTGTGTGGCCATGTAACACTGAAAGCAGCTGTTTGGTGGCTGCTCCTAACTAGGCTTTCAGACACCCAGCACAGAGTAAAATCAACAAGTTCAAGGGAAAGTTGTGCAGAAGTAAATGATACCAGCTAGTTAGGAGCCCTAGCCCACAGTTTGGCTTCCAAAGTGCAGGAGATATCCTGGTCTGGAGGATAAACAGATGCCAGCTGATTAACAACTAAGTATTGGGACTGCTCTAAGCCCTCCACCATCTGATTGAATCCACACTATGAAGTGAAATCATGGAATTGTGGAAAACATTGGTGTTCATCTGTCCTTAAGACAATTTGTTCTTGGCTTTCCATCAGTTCTGTATGATTTCTGTAAGGGGAAGTGCTTTGCAGAGAAATGCCAGTGGTGACTGTTTTGGATGAGTGTGCAGGTCTGGAGGATTTCAGAGGTTGTTTTCTTTTCTTGTTGTTGCTTTTGTGTTCAGTTGTGGGTTTGTTTTGGGGGAGAGGGGTGGGCAGGACTGCAGGCAAGAGTAAACTCTGGGCTATATCTGCCCCAAGGATGCACAGTGTTACATCCTTCCTTCTTATGCAGGATAATCTGATAGTGACCTTTAAGAACTGGTATAGAAATAGACTCTTAAAAACAAATGCAGGTAAGGAAGAAGCCAGAGAAACCTCAGCTGAGGTCAGGGGAGATTTATACAATAGAAACTAGTTTCTGATACAGGTGAGGTTTAATCACTGAACAGAAACTTCCTCTCAGTTATAGAGACCCTGGTGTATTTAAACAGCACCAGTTAGTCCAAGTGGGCAAGAAGGGGCAATGTACAAAGTTTGTGGAAGTGGTCTTTACATATCCTTAGGCTTGAACCTTTTATCCCATTCTTAAACCTGTAATTCCAGTCAATATTTTTCCTCACCAATTCTTTATCATTTTCTAATGAATCCAGTAGCTGTGCATCATAATGGCTCTACTGATTGCTTTTGTACCTACTAGTAAACATTCCTCCTAGCAGTGGAGATGATTAATAGTGTATAAAAATAGTGAGGCACCAACTATAACTTGCTTTGAAGTGAGCATGAAGGTCACTCTTGATACCTTTAGCCTACTTCCTTCTCACCTCTGGGAGTTAGAGGGAAATGATACACAAAAACACAAAGCTAAAATTAAATGCAACTAAACAAAAGCTACAGACATTCAGCTGGCATAACACTATATGGCACAGAGCTTTTGTTGGAAAAATCATCTGGAAGATGGTTATCTTAATAAAAAAAATTAATAAAAATACCCCCAACTTTGAAAAGTCTAAGGAACTTGTATTTGTTTGATCTGCATCTGTCAGTGATTTGCCCATGTAAACTATATGCTCTAAAAGTAAATGGAAAACTCTTTGGAAAGGAAACACTAACACAATAATAGTGTTAATATATTTCTTCAACGAGAAAGAAAGAATTTAGTTTTTCCTACAACACAAACTGCTTGGATAAGCAAAGTTAATGCCAGGAATGAGATGGTGATAAGTGAGGTATTGTGCTAATTTTTACTACTGGTGTTTCAGAAGATTACCTTTCATATTAAACTAGCACTAGTAAGAGACCTGAGAGAATGTCTCCATGGTGAAGGGTTTGTTACATTGAGGGCCATCTTCCTGCTCTATTTTGTGCTGTTTTATCAACAGATGTCAGCCAAAATCTACACCTGTACAGAGGGACTGCTCAGTCTGCCCCTCTGCAGGAAGGCTGAAGAGAGGCAGCTGCTGAAACCTGCCATGAACCAGCCTCTGTACCAGGAGGGAGCAGTGACCACTGCAGAACACACCCAGTGACTCCTGCTCTTTCTCAGCCTTGCTCATGGAAGTGCCTGCCTCGAGGAGCAGAGGAACTCCCTGTCCAGCAGCCAGTGCCTGAGCCTCAGGTGATGTCTGAGGCTTGGGTGTGCAGCTGTACTTACTGCAGCAAGTCAGCCTCCCCTGAACCCCCTCCAGCTGCACTTGTCAGCCGATGAAATGACCTCCCATGATGTATCTGGCAGAGATTTCTGCAGGCAAACAGCAAACAACACACTTTTAACTGGGCAAGGCTCCAAACCCAGGTCTCAGCCCAGGGAAGCTGCCCTGAGTAGGGTCCCCAAGCAGCCCTGGAGCCAGGACAGCCTTGAGCAGGGCAGCAGAAACCACAGTAACAGTGAAGAACCTCTGGGCCTGCTCTGACCACAGGGTGTCTGTAAATAAAGCAGGACAGAACCTGTTGTCCATGCATTGTACTGCCATCTGGATGCAGGCTGAATTCTTTCCCACACTCCACATGTTGTTTAATTCAGACTGGCCACTGTTATCCTCTGTCTCATGCCAGGACATTTAGTGGGAGGCTATCTGGCATGGGCTGAAACGGTGCCAGGAAGTGTATTAATAGATAAACAGTTTAGAGGATTGTGTACCACTGCTTGGGCTCACAGCCAGGTCCTGCTTAGCTTACCAGATAAAACAGGGAGGTCTCTCAGAAAGTTACAGGGTTCTCCTACCTTCCTGGGAGGGCCTGTCACCCTCAGGCTGATGCTGCGGGTAGAATCCAAGTACCAAAGGATTCTCAGACAGGCCAGGTCTTCAGGAAAACTCTCTCATCTATCTGGCCTACTGCTGTTCTTTCTACCTGGGATTTATAGCTAGATTGTTCTGTTACCAGCTAAATAAGGGGACTTACTCTTCCCACCATGACTTTTTAGTCTTTGCTGTAGATGAGGTGAAAGGCTAAAAGATTTATTTCTTCAAAGGGGAAATGTGAGTTTTTGAGGAGATGCACTCATTGCTTTGTACAGGTCATTCACTACTGCCAAAATAGCACATTAAATAGAACTCAGTCTCATCCCAGACCTTTGGCAAGGCAGACAGGAATGGCAAATAATTTCTCTGTGGCAGCAATTGCTTCATATTCCTACTTAGTCTGCCACCATAAATTCCTTGTCCATGTCCTCATTTTAGGAGTGGAGGTTTCCTGCTCACTGAGTGCCAGCAGCATCACAATTTCAGGTGGGAGAACAGTGGGGTCATGATCTTGCACAAGCAGGTGAGCTTGGGCTTCCATCCAGTGCTTCAAGAAGTTCATATTTCCACTTGATTTTAAGAACAGAAGCCAGAACAAATTGGCTTGTTCAAGTAAATTATTTATTGTTTGTCCAAGGTGTCTAGTCAACCTGACAAAAGTGGGATTATTTATGGTCTTTATTATCATCACAGCCTGATTAGATTTTTTTCCCTTTAAAGTTTTTACTCTTTTGTTTTTTTCCTGCTGGACAAGATTCCCTCACTGATAGCTGCTGTGCTAATGAGGGGTCTGTATGCAAATCAGCAGCCCAGGTGTTTACTGGAGGGAACACTAAAAATTCATCCAGCCAGGCTCTGGGCTCATATCCTTGCCCTGGCTGCTGCTGCCTGCTCATCCCCAAGTCTCTTGCCTACTCTCTTGGCAGAGACCTGACTGTGCTTGCCTCAGGTTGCAGTGTGGTTCCAGAAAGCCCTGTAACAGTTTGGTGCATGTTAGTTCATGTCTGTTGTCTGTCCATCTTTTTTTCAATTAGCCTTGTTTTTCCTTTGTTTTCCAGCAGAAAGGGAAGGGAGAGACCTTTATTAGACAGTTGCTAGAAAGAACTTCATAAAAATCTTTTTGCTTTTAAATTTTTTTTTCTAGTTTTCATACCTAAACGTTACCTACCACTTCTTCTGGCTTGTCTGAAGTCTAATAAATATTCTTGTTTTTCTGATTTGGAACTTTCTATGTAGAATCAAAGCAAGGCTTTAGTAAACCAAACCCCTCCTTCACACAAGTATTCCTTGGGGCAAAGTATACCTTTTATTGTGATAACTATGTTTCAAATGCTGTGATACTGCAAACAGTTAAACAATGCCTACTTGCACTATATATCACATAAACATGTTACTGATGCATCAAATAATAAATCTTAAATGTCTTCATTACACTTTCTAATTCATTTTGTATTTACAAGAATATATTAGCCCTTGAGTGGCATTTAGCTCTGTAGAACAGTGATTAAAATATGTAACAGGCTCTAAAAATTAACATCACAAAACTACAGACAGTTCACATAGCATGATAAATAATTTGCAGGAAAAATGACTTGCTATGCATCACAAATCAAATAATACTACAGATCTAGAAAAATTATTCATGTCTGTAGAGGTTGTTTTACACCAGTAAATAATGTTTAAATCCATTGGGGTTTTTACTAAGTATATATTTATTGTCCAGGGTAGAGCTCAGATAATTTATCAAATAATTTTAAATGCGTTAACATTTTTGTGCAAGGAGTTGCAGGGTAAGATCTTGGCTCTGTTGCAGATGTACTGAAGTCATAATCAGGCTCCTACTGCCCTTATGGATGCAAGCCTGGTGATAAGGTCATCTTCATTTTGTTATCCTTGTCATTATACAAAGTTGTAGGTTTCACTCTGTCAGTTCTTAAAAAAAAAAAAAACAACAAACAAAAACCCAAAACTCTGTCACCAGTTTAGAGTTCTGCTTGGAGTGCAAGCTGCTCTCTTTCCTAGGCCAAATGTCTTTTGACTTCTGTGGAAGGAAACCCAGAGAAGGAAGGGAGCATCAACACTTTGTTCTCCACAGTGTTAAACCTCTGAGGATAATCTGTATTGTTTCAAAGACCATGCAGGCAATTTAGCCTCTGGTTATCATATGCTACCAGTGTAACATAATAGCTCCATCAAAACAAACATGACAATCCGTGTTGTGACTTAGTGGCTTGTATCAAGGCTTAAGTCAGTATCACATAAAAGCTACGTGGCCAAATTCCTGCCTGTTTCAGCCAGGGAGCCTGGGACAAGGCACACCAATGAAGGTCTGACACCTTTCTTCTCCTATACACAGAATTCTCAAACCCACTGCAAAATCATTTCTGTTGGTGATGACCTGAATTTCTGTGAAATGTTACTCTGAAAGATGACATGGAGGATCATTCTTTCATGTGGCAGGATGACTATGAGAGAGCTGAAAAGGAGACCATTACTCTATTGAAGAAGTTTTTTTTAAAACCCAACCTCTCAATAGGTGGACATTAAAAAATGAGAACAATGTTCTATTTTAAGGTTACCTGTTCAGTTCTCAAAAGCTCTTCTGTAGGACAAGAGGAAGAATGTGACCGGTCACCTGTATGGTAAAACTGGAAATTTCACTAGCTAGTAAGCATGTGAAATTTCTTCCTTCGTACCACAATATATATTTTTCTCAGAATCATGAAGACCTCTTTAATGTTCTTAATAGGAGCCTGTCTCATGAGTAACCTTTTTTTGAAAACCAAAGCTTTTTGACCCTTGAGACAACTCAAGTGCAAAGCAGTAATAGAAGGGTGTGGGAGACTTGTGGGAGCCAAGGCTGTAGAGCTGAATGTTCTTAGAGGTGTGGTGGTTTTTGCTGCTTGTTTGCTTTAAAGTACAGCTCACATCTTGCACTGCTCACATACAAGGAGCTTTTTGTCTGCTCCAAAGGAATATGAAGATGCTATTGTGACAACATGGTCGGAATAAATACAGAAAAAATATTTCTGCCTCCTTCGAGACTCAAGTTTTAAGTGGGCTATTAAAGGAAATGAGGCTGCTGGGATCTGGGAGCAAGATTCCAGCTGGTTCTTGGAAGCCACGTGTGTATGGAGGATGGAGGGGGTGCGCTGGGCAGCCTCTGCACACCCTGTGAGTCCCGGGAATGGGGGGGCTGTTCCGCCGGGACGGAGCAGGAGCTGGGAGAGCACTGCACCAGCGCTGCAGAGCCGGACCGGGCTGCGCTTTGAACTCGTGAGCGGCACCGGCCCGGGGCAGCCCTGGGGAAAAGCGAGCTGCCTGGGGCTGTGCTGGCACAATCGGCCCGCCCGGGCAGCGGGCAGCGGCTGCAGGAGCTGAACTGCGCCAGCCGAAACCCGGGGAAGTGCGGGGACTGGTAATGAGGAGAGCACGCTCTAAATTCAGTTGCTGTCAGTTCCAGGGCAAAATTCGAGCTGTTCTGAAATCAGTGGCCAAAATCGAACCACCGCCAGGGCTTCATCCCAAATTCTCCTCCAAGCCACTGTGCTTGCCCTACGGACTGCGGGCATGGCCCTGGTCACTGGGCTCTGCCCCTGCCGAGCAAGGGGGTGACTGGATCCCACAGTGCAGCCCCTCCTGCCGTGCCTGCAGCAGTGACTAACAGCCTGACTGCTGAACACCCACCTACACACAGAGGCTGCACTAAACATATGGCAGAGAACAGAAAAAAGACCAAAGGAAATCTAGCAAGCCCCCCTGTTTTTCAGAAGAGGATGGGCGATACAAAGAGCAAGTAATTCTTTAGTGCAGAAAAAAAGATTGCAGCTGGTTAAGACAAAACATCCAAGTTTTCTCTCTATTCCAGTTTTATTCTTCTGCATAGGCATCTGCCATGTATGGCCAAAATACCAGATTTTTCTTCTCTTAAACAGTACAAAGAAGGGATAGAAAAGAAGAGAGGAGACTGATGTACATCAACTCTTGGCAGCTAGCAAGTGATGACATGAAAAGCACTTATGGCAATCTCTAAGCATGGTTATTTTTAATTTATTTAAAAGAAAAACAGAAGTAAGTTGTTGGCAGGAGCACTATTATATTAATTTGTCTATAAATGTAATGTTTGTAACTTGCTCTTCATGCACGGCTTGGAAGATTTATTTGGATGAAAAATTGTAGCTGTTGGTGGTCTTTGTAAGTAAGCTCAGCCTAACAGAGCTCTGTGAATACAAGGAGCTCTGTGACCTGTTGCTGGTCTTTAATTCTCTAGATCTCAAGTTAGAAAATACTAAGCAAGATATCAAGAGTTTTTTTAATACCCCTAGTATTTAAAACTGAATTAGATTATGCTACAAAATGTTCTGCTGGAGGCTAGACAAGATAAATGTGTTATCTTATGACTTCTGACTGTTGTTTATCACTGCTGCATTAATAAGACAGGTGAACTATTTCACCAAAAACATGGTGCTTTTCTGCCTTTGTAGTTAGAACATTGTTTGGTGTTCAAATCTTTCTTTTTTGAGGATGCAGGGAGGTGTTAGCTGGGATGAAGTTCATGTCCAAACTGGGCTGGTCACGGTGAAAAGATTTTTCTCAAAGATCTAATAACAGCATGGCAACTTTCCATTTGGATTTATTATGATCACTAGGACTATTTCAGGCATCATTCCAATTGCACTTACTTGCATCTGTTGCCAGTTAAATGGCTTCAGAGAAAGATGTCTATGACTTCCACTGTGGGAAGCTGGAGGTTAAACAGGTCCCTTCTGCACCTGGTGTCAGTGACAGACCAACATCTGTCGTGTGCCAGCCGTGTGTGTGACACCCCTACAGCTCAGTCCTCTGTGTGTGACACCCCTGCAGCTCAGTCCTGTGTGTGTGTGAGTGACAGCCCTGCAGCCCAGTCCTGTCAGAGTGACACCCGCGCTGCCCGCTCCGCTGACCCGAGGGTCGGACACCCGCAGGTGTGGCCGGGACAGGGGGTGGCCCTGAGGTGACAGCGCATCCCTGGGCCACGTGCTGTGCTGGTAGAGCGAACCCACCTCTGTGCGTTTCACACAAGTTTGTCGTCCCTGGTTTTACCATGCGTGCAGGACGGTCTTTGACTACAGCACATCATTTGTTTCGCATGAGACACAAGAACGCGAAGGTTTGGAAAGGGCAGGAGACATTTTTATTTTTTTTTCCCCTTCTGTCTCATCTAAGAACTATGTGGGTTGCAGCAACCAGACAGCATGGTTCTTAGTGACAAGTTAAGACTTGAAAACGAAAGCCCAGCAGCCCGGGGGCTCTGCGTGCCCGCCCCCGAGGGAAGTCTCCCCTTCTGTAGGCGCGCCAGGCGCCGTGGTCCTGGAGCGGCGGCGGAATAGCCGTGACCGAGCCCCCGAAAACTTTGCAGCCGCTGGATATAAAGCATCAGCTTGCGCCAGCACCGCGATTTAAGCAGCCGTCACGTCACAGCCCTTGAGGGCAGCTCTCCCGCAGCCCCGAGCCCGCGGGTTCCGTCCCCGAGAGCCGCCGGAGGAGCGGCCGGGCCGGGGGCGGC
>VZRX01006200.1:174146-236017 GCA_013398075.1 Notiomystis cincta
GCACGGCCCCTCCGGGCTGCACGGCCCCTCCGGGCTGCACGGCCCCTCCGGGCTGCACGGCCCCTCTGCCCCGCACGGCTCGGGGCCCCTCCGAGGAAGCGCTGCTGAGCGCAGAAATACTCAAGTGACTGTCCTGTACTCTGCCGTCGCATCTCCCGTCTGTCTTTTCCATCGCTCTTCTTGTGGGCATCTCGCCTGAGCTGCAGTCGCCTGGTCGCTTTTTACCGGCTCTGTCTCCTTAATGATAAAAATTCGAACGGAGGAGGCCAGTGGGGAAGTGCCAGTTCTTGTTGGGTATTAGTGCCCAGAAGAACAATGAAGGTCTGAGCACTGTTGCTTCCTGTTTGCATGTTCTTCCGAGGGAGACAGTGCAGTATCTGGTAAATGGCCACGCTATCAGATGGTTTTGAACTGAAAAATTTATAAGTTATATTCTGCAGGCTTTGCTTCTGCCCAACAAGCTACTATGGTCATGAGCCATCCCTTAAGTCAGATGGCTGAGGTCCCTTGTTCAGCTCTGAGCTTAAGGCAGATCTTTCCCTTTGATTTTATTCCTTTTCAGATTTTCCTCCTGTTACAGACCAAAGGTGACTTGAATTCAACACAAAAAATCTCAGGAAAGAAGTAGCAAAAAGTACTTTTCTAACTGGGAACTAAATGCCATCCTACACCAGGCCTTGGAGATCTGATGGATCCATGGATATGTCACATGCTAAAGCCAGCCAGGGCCCTCAACACTTGCTGGCAGCATCCTGCAGTCTCCAGCCAGAGGTCCATGCCTGTAGCTGCTGACCACAGCTTTATTCTGGAACTCTCTGCCCCAAAACCATACACCTTTGTTGCTGGAAAAAGCAATGTCTGGATGTTGTTTTCAGGCTGCATATTGCAAATTATCTATTGCATCAGATTAAGCCTGACACTCTTGACAAGTGTGAAGACTTTTTCTTAATATAGAGCATGAGATTAAAAAAAAAAGAATCTTTCTTTAAACTTAAAGGGCCCTGTCAAATTCTTTCCAGTGATGGCTTATCCTGTGCAGTGCTCCAATACTAAAAATGAAACCAGTTTGGCTTATATTCTAGTGTTGGTCCCCTGCCTTCAAACCAGGTTGAGCCTGAAGAGAGAAAGACTTCAAGCTTTCTGACCCTGGAATGAACACATTGCTCTGGTCAACTTAGACTCAAAACCCTTCAGCCTCTGGAGTGAAAAGTTAGTTGTTGAGTAATTAGGAACATTGCTGTCACAACCTGAGCCCTTACTGTAGTTTTATTCCCTGAAAGCAAATGTTGACTTTCGTCTGTAGATGTTTTCATCTAATTTAAAATGACACTCCAAATACTGCTGATCATAATCTCATTCATAAATTCATATCACTTAAGGAAAAACATCTAAACCAAAGTGATTCTAGGATTCTGTTGTGAAAAACCAATGCAAAATTTGACTGCAGAATATGTGGAGAATCTACAGTCGTGATATAAACAGCGTAGCAACAGAAACAACGTAGCAACAGAAAAGCCCCAATATTAAGTCACAGAAATAATTCCAGACACCACACCAAGCACGGAATCTGAGAGCTGAAAGGATTTTAGTCTTTCTCTTTTTGTTGTTGTTCTTGTTTGCTTTTGACAAGCATAAATGCAACCTAAACCACCTCCCTAATTAAGAGCACAGTTCAGTAGGAAGAGCAAATTTGTAATTGAGTGCAATTGATTAATTTAATGGACTGTCTTTAATTGTTTGAAACTAATGATAATTTCTAACCTGGACAAATTCTGACATTTTAATAGCTATGGCTGTAATCAGATAAGCAAAGGAACACTGTTTTTTTGACTGGAGGTGTCCAGCAGGACCCTTCCAGTTCCCTTGGTGGCAAAGGGGGCTGCCTGTACAGTGAATTTTGGGTCATGGCCTGAGCTGACACAATGCAGCTGTGGATGCCTCTCCAAGGTGTGTTCCAGGCTCTGGCCTTACACTATTTTCTGTGTGGGATTTTTTCTTTTCTGAGTGTATAGCCTTTGCTGTAATTGGAATTAAATATTAAACTCTTGAGTAGTCCTACTTCTCTGCTACTGGTCATAGTTCAGTTAGTAGAAGGAAAAGTTATTTTCCATGATTCTCTGAAAGACGAAAGTCTTAGCATTGAATAGTTAAAAGGAAAACCCAAGCCCCACTCATTTTATTTCTTGTCAGTTTTTTTACCCTTGGATAACCACACTAATAAATATAATGATGGAAATGATATAACTTAATCAATATTGTATTGCATCATGCTTGTGATATAGACATTGGATATTCTCATTACTCTGCTGTAATTACTTGCTACTTGACAGTAAATGCTGCCTCAGGATTACTTTCCCTTTTTATTGCTGCTGACTGTAAAGCAGTTATAAAAGTTTTCAGCTGTAACAGAACGAGCATGTTGTTTCATTTCAAAACATATGGTTAGAATTCAGGGGTTTTCCCTCTCAATGTTCTCTGCCCAGCACAGTCCCGTGCTTGGTTTAACATGTGACCTGGAAAATTCCATATGCTTGGAGCTCTGAACTTCAGTTTCCACTCATTACAGTAGTGGTGCAGAGACAAGCACAAAAAGTTTACTCACAGCAGTGTATGCACTTATCTAGATGCCTGCTAAATGAAACTCCACATGGAGAAAGTTGGCATTTCATGATTTATTTTCCACATTTGGTACAAACAGTGCAATTCCATATTCATTGTTATAAGCTGAATCTCTGTGAGTGTGGCTCTGCAACCGTTTCCTTTATTCCTTCCTAGGGATGTTCAGAACCTGGAATGTTTTTTCTCAAGGCTCAGTTACTATATTTGCTGTAAATCTCTGCAATGGGGTGTAGCAGGGGAGCTGCTAACAGTGGAACTGCCCCTGTAAGCCCAGTTCTGTGATGCTCCCTCGCTGTGTAGCTCCTCCATTCACATTTCAGCTGCATCTGGTCTTGATCTTCATTCCATATGGAGCTCAGCTGACACCTCCTCTGCCCACTGATTGTGTGAGTGCTGGAGAGGTGCCCATGGCAGCTTTTAGGAATCGTGCTTTTGCACTGTTCTGTTGGCAGATCACACTTGTGTGTTCACACAAATACAGTTCCTTTGTATTCTGGATGCTTAGGTAGCCCAGCTGCCTTTCCACCCCTGTCTTACACTTATCCTTACAGGCCTGCTGTGAAATCAAGGTAGTAGTGGATTTTTCTGGGTTAGAGAGAGGGAATGAGGAACTGAGAAGCTGTGATTTAAAGTCAGATGTGGAGCACAGACTTTCAGCTGAATCTCATGGGCTGTGACTGAACTCAGCTTCCATTTCTGCTGAATGAGAGGCTGGTAAGCTGCCTCTGGTTTGCTACTCAAGCTTTCCTCCTTGAAATGGAGCCTTCAAAGCTATAGTAGGAAACAGTCTCTCTTTTCTTTCCATTGTTACATCTAACAGAACTCCCACTCCCATCTTTGTGTTTGACTTGTCTCCTTTAGGCTGTCCAGACAGGTGGGTAGGGTTGTACCTTCCTCTCAGTTCTAAATGTAAAAATGCAGGGTTATATTCTTTCCTACAAATTATTTTTTTAATTTAAATTAGTCTACCCTAGAATGCACTGTTTCTAAATGTGTTGTCTGATATTTTTGTTTCACTAATTTTTTTATTGTACCTTTCATACCTGTTAAGGAAACTTCCAAATCTGACCATTTATGAGGCTCTCTGGCAGCCACACTCTTCCCTAACAACACCCAAGCTCCATTGCTACTGAATGTTTTAAACAGAGCAGCATCTCCCACAGGCTGACATACTCTTGAAATGGGCTGTAGCAGATTTTAGATGTTTTTTCCCAATTTCTTTGTGGTGTATGTGTATATGTTACATGAAGAAGAGTGCCCTGCACCATTATTGCCAGAACATGAATAATTGGTGCCAGCAGACTCTCTGTCAAGGATTTTGTCATGCTGGCAGCTTAGGCTCTTGGTGATGTCTGGAAGCCAATCAGCATGCATTGCATATGTACCTTTTGCATGCATTGCTAGGAGACTTTCACTGCAACAATCCATCTTTTGTGATCTGCAAACAGTCTGAGTTAGATTTCAAATAATGAACGAGGTGTCTGTGTTACTTTAATTGTTCCTCATGTGCCAGTAGATATTCAAAGATCTAGATTTTTGTCACACATGATGTAGGCAGTGCTTGTACATCCTGTGTTGGGAGGATAAATATGGAAGAGTTCAGTATTTTCTGTTCCCTCCTTTGCTTTTTAAGTAACTGTAAGAGGTGGAGGGCACCAGTTCTGAACACCTTCCATGGCATGGACATATTTTTAGCCATTAGTCCTGCTGAATTATGTTCTGCCTTTGGTGTTGGCTCCTTGAAGAAGAGCTGAGGAGGCAGTCACAGGCTGAGACTGCACCCAGCACTGGTGTGAACCTGTGCTCTGATGTTTGGAATACCAGATTTAAAGACTGAAGCTGAGTTTCAGTCCTATCTGTTACCTTGTAAGCTGCTCTTAGGGGATTTTAATTCCAAATGAAATAAAGTAAAAAAGCAAAGTAGCAACTTGTCCCCTTTCCTCTTAGCTTGTAGGAACAAGACTCCCATGAGAACTGAACGGCAGAAATGTTCATGTACACTTTTGGCCAGGAGGATGTTGTTACTTTTCTGTTCAGTTTAGTAGGATTTTGCCTGTGGAATAGGGCTTTCTGTATTGAACTTTAAATTGGATTTTCTGGGCATTTCATTGTTTTTTACCACTTTAGTGATACTGGGTTTTATTTTCTTACAGATACTTTACCATTCCTTGTGTGAGACAGTGATTTATCCTGTGCTTGGAAAGATATAAATCTTTTAAGTTATAGATGCAATTACCTGTAGATTGGCAAACACTTGAATTCATAACCTTGCTTTCTAAATGATTAAAGAAATGAGAGCTACTTTCCAAATTGAAAAAGCACCTGTTAATTCTGTTGGTGGGAAATTTCTTTTGAGGAATTTCTGCATGGAAATATTATTGCTTAAACCATGACCCTCATTTTTTTTTTTTTTATGAGGAGAACTTAGTCGTTATAAGTAACTATCAGGGCTTTAAAATAACTTTACTTGCAATTTTAAATTTCTTTACAGATGGGATATTAATGATATTAAAAGCTAAAACTGATTAGCTGAAATAAATTTTTGCTCTCTGAGTTCTGGGGCTGGAAAAATAAACTTTAAAGAATTTTTCTCAAGGGAATCACTGTGAAATATAGGATAAACCAGGAGATTCTCTTCTGTTTTATTCCTATTCTGATGCTCTCTAGGGAAAGCAAGGGGACAGCTGCCAGTTTAAACCTTTTTCCTTTCTGCTGTTTTCTTTGGGAATTATTTTCAATTCTTGTGGCAGTCACTGAAGTTATTTTAAGACATTTTAAGATTCCTTACTTTCCATGTGTAATTGAGTTCTGCCCCTCAATGCAAGGGCTGATTATCTGATGGCTGCATTTAAGCCTTTGACCCTGCCTAATATGCAAATTAAGCACAACTAAGCCAGCAGGGCTTGTTACTGAGCTGCATTTCAGGATGCTTTGAGGCAGTTTTGTGCTTCTAGTCTGGAAGATGGGTCATCCTTGTTTTCATCCCTGATTTCAAATTGTGTGTAGGAGGATTCCACAACTTCACCATACTCTGAGAAAGCAGAGAAAATTTAGTTGCTAGGAAACCATGGAGGACCTATACTGTACTGTCTTTCCAGAATGTTTATAGGTAACATCAGTTATTTAATTAACTTCTCTAATCCTGTTCTTTATGCAAATATCCACTTTTTTATAGTCATGATGTTTGTTACACACTTCTGTATCCCAGAAATTGCAATCTCTCTGTGGTTATTTCTGTACAGCTTTATTCTTCAGCACACAAAACCCAACCTCCCTAACACTCCAAATCAGGTTCTGTTTGGAAAGCTGTTATTTATTGACACCATGATGATGCCTCTGCACCCTGATTTATTAGAACAGGCAGATGACACTTTCCCACAAGAGACAAATGCTGAGATGCACAGAGCTGCATGTCTTGTGTAGAAATTCAGTACATTGGGTAACACCAGGAAAAGCCTTACAGTAGTTGGTGGCTTGCAGCTGACGAGGTCTGAATGCCTCTGGGTGCTGTGACTCTGACTTTAGAGCCACAGGCAAGATGACAGGATCCACCTGTGCCACAGCCCAGGAGTGGTACAGGTGTGACTGCACAAGGATGAGCAGCTGGGATTGCCCTTGGGGTGGAGCTTCTGCTAAGAGGTGTAACATCCTTGGAACTGAGGGAATCGTGATCTCTGAGAGGCAATCTTAGAGGCAGGAATCAATATTTTGTGGAGCAATTCACTGACATCCACAAATGGATCAGAATGCTCAAATGGCAGAATGTTAATATTCTCATTTGTGGTTTCTGTAGAGCTTGATGTGATTTTTGGAACAGCATGGAAACCTCATCTTCATCTGACAGTGTGTGGGCATTACTTCATGGCCATCTCTAATAGCATGGCAAAAAGCACTCTGCTGCCCACCTATCTATAAATAACTGAATATCACCAACCCAGGAATAAAATTGCATTTTATGGGTAGTCTTGGGAACATGCAACATAGGCAATTAGATTACAGTAGTCCTACAACAATCCCACTAAAGGGAATGAAATTAGAAACTTGCTGTCCAGGCCACTTTCAGGTGAATTATTTCTCTTGTACACACTGAGGGGCCCAGAGAACCCATAAATACAATATATGAAGGACTTGCATTCAATTTGGACAATGCAAATTGGTCTTTAGATAAGATCTAGAGATTTTATTATTTATAACTAAAGTTTTGGATTGTAGGTCTTGGGCTGCTAAAACAAAAGACCATCTTCTTTTAATATTGCTGGGGTCAGTGCTGTGGGATGTGTCTGCCTAATAATGTCTACTCAACAATTTTATGTGAATTCTACCTATTTCCAGCATAGAAGTCCAGAATCATTATGGTTGGAAAAGACCTCCAAGATGGAGTCCAACCACCAAACACCCCCTTAGAACTAAACCTCAGCACTGAAATGCCATGTCCAGCTGTTCCCCTGCAGCTACGGCTGTTTGTATGAGGGGTCATGGTTATGGTTTATGCTCCTTCAGGAAAAAGAAATACTAATCTGAAAGAAGGAAAAAATACCTTGAATTTCTTACTTTCACCACTGCTGCATGTCAAGGACACAGAGCAGAGAGTGGGTGTGTGGGACAGAGCTGCTGTGGGAAGAGAACATTGAAATGCTTGAAGTCTCAGATTGTTTTCATTGCATGACGGACTCTCTTTGCTCTTCCAGAGCTTTATTTGTGAAAAACATACAGAGAAAAGGAGCTGGAAAAAACAGGATTATGCAATGCATGATGCAGTGGTGCTGCATTTAACTAGTGTAATCAGTCAGTCTGTAAAAAACCACTTGTGATGGTGGGATAGTCCAGGCTGGAAGGCATCTCAGGGCATTAACCAGTCAAACCTCACAGGATGCAACACCTGTCTGCAGGGCATCTCCTCTCTTGGTTTGATATGCATCTGTAAAATAGATATAAAAATCAGAGAATTAAACCAGAAATTATAGGTAGGGGAGAATCAGATCCATTATCTAAAAGCAGTTTAGAGCCAAAGATGATAATCCAGCCATTACTATAACAACTGTTTCTACCAAGGCTTTTGTCATATTAAAATTGCAGTGTCTGGTGTATTTGAAAAGAATGGCAAGACTGAGTCATGGGGGAGGCTGAGCATTCCCCATTTTCAGACAAGCAGGTGGAAGTAGAGGCTCAGCATCCCCCAGGAGGCACTGAGCACCAGAAAGGATTTTGGAGACTGACAGGGAAACTGAGTGCTGGTGTGAAGGGTGTGAGAGTGGGATGGTCAGATCAGCAGCATGAGGGGCAAGCCCTGGGGAAGAGGCAGCACTTGGTGTTTTGGAATGTGAGAATCCAAACCCTCTCCCTGTGTGCATGGCTCAGAGGCCAGTTCTGCATGAGAGCCAAAGTAAAGAGCAGCTCTGTGACCGTGTCCATGGGTGGGTTGTGTAACGTGGCTCAGCTCCCCATCAACAGTGCCAGGGAGCAGCTGAGTCACTGCAGACACTCAGCAGGAGAGCACAAGCCCAAGGGCAGATCAGTGGCTGCAGCAGGTGTTATAATAAAAGAGTCTGAAGAAGCACAGAAAGTCATCCCAAAGTCAGTGAGCTGAAATGCTGCAGGAGATCATCAGGGTGCTGCAGCAGGCGTGCTCCTTCCCTGGGTTAAGGAAATAAGCTCCCCACTGTTTTGAAGGACAGTGAACCCTGACTGAACCCCCATAACTGACAAGAAATCATGCCCAGCAAACACCAGTCTTACTAAACGAGACCACATAACCCTAGACAGAGCTTTCAGAGCCTCCTTAGAGCCAAGCAGGTGCCATGAAGTTATGAGTCTGTTGAGAATTCAGAGAGGGCCTAAAGCAGCAGCTGATAGAATTCTGGACATAAAAATATCTTATCTGGGGTAAAACTGAGCCTGGCCACTCATGTTTTTACTGAAGGACACATTCTTTGTTCTAGTGAGTTCTGAGAGGTTAAGAGGTCTGATAAGCAAAGTTTAGCACTGAAGGAGGCAAGGAGCCTGTGCTGATGCTGTCGTCTCAGAGCATCAGACAAGAGGAATGAGGACTGGGTCAAATATCCACAGCTGGGCTACAGTTGCAGCTGAATTTTGATATCAAATACTGGAATTGTTAGGAGAGGAAATCCTTAGGTAACTGATTATGTAATTTGTAAAATTTTTAAAGTTAGGTGTGGATTTAAGAGGTAGAAATGAAAATAAGTAGTACAAGGATATTTACAATTGTCACTACAAAGCATCCAGTATCACACTGACCACTAGCCAAACCTGCCTTGGGATAACTGCCTCTCTTTCAGAAATGGACTTCAATTGTTTGAAGTGAGAGAAATACTGAAAAATACTGTGTGAAAAGGCAATCTTACACAGCACTGGACACAGCATATGTGGGTTGGATTTAAACAGTCCATTTTTTGTATCCCTCTAACATGCTATGATAAAACGAGTCCTGAAATACCTTGTGTTATGACTCATTTGATATTAAGATGTGTCAGTGTTCATAAACAATGCTGTTCATCTTCTGTGTGTGTGTGCATGTGTGAGAGGTGTAGGTGGAAGCTGAAGTTTTAGTTGTGATGACTCAGCCTTTATTCACTGTTTCTCTTATTTCTGATTTATGAAGAAATTCTCTTCTTTCCTGTGCACTTAGATGGGTGAGGTTCAAGGGCTCAGTGAGGAATGCAATATGTTCATTTCCTGGAACAATCCTGAGATTTTAATGTCTTGGATATTTGACTGTTAAAAACTCAATCTCCTGTCCCAGGCAGTGATCTGGGTTTTTGGCCCTCATTCCTTCACTCCCTTTCTTTGTGATCCACTTGAGTTAATGGAGAAATTTCACCTACCTTCTTCTCTGCTGGGTTTTTTATGCTATTGCTAAAGTGTTTCTGTGGGTTAAGATTTTTTTGGAGTAATATGCCTGCTATGAATTTCATATTCTCAAAGTAATCATTCTCTTTTTTTTTATCTTGCCAGACAATTTGATAAGCAGTGATCAATTAGAATACAATGCAGAATGTTTATGCAAAAATTGTGGCAAGAAAGTTTTGGTGGTGATTTAGGTTTTGGCTGGTAAAGAGATGAAACAGTCTGTTCAACTTTCCAGCATGGTGAAGTGCTTTGGTTTATTTTGTTTTCAATGAGGATTTGTATCATTATAAGTCTTAGACTCTGTAATTGGCATGGTCCATCAGGGGATAAAATCTCCTCGGATAAAGTACAGGAGAGGTGACTGGCCTCGTACGGGGGCCAGGCTGGGGCCGCTCCCGCTCAGTTCGCCCGGGAGGGCTGAGCCTGACGCTCCGAGCGCTTCCCCGCGGCAGGGACACTCTGACTGCAGGAAAATCCGCCTGTGCAGAGCAGGAGCCTGTGCTGCACGGGATAGACACTACCGCAATTACCGGAATTATCTTTTCTTCGCCCGTCATTCGCTCAGTTGTGACTCTTAAAGCTTTGTGGATGGTGATGACATGTTGAAATCAGGTGATTGTTACACAGCCAGGACATAAATACATGTACGGGGGAGTGGGGAGGGAGAGGAGGGTTGAATGCTTTTCTTTTTAGCATCATGGAGACTCAAAGGTCTGTAATAGAAATAGGCCTGCCAGCCTCGATGTATTGCAGTGGTGTGTTCAGGACAGATCATGAGGCTGCAGAGGCAGCATAGGTGCATAAAGATACAGCAGCTGCAGTTCTCCAAGGGCTTTGTTCTGGTGATGCCTTGATGGGCTACCTAAAAACAGAGGCCAGACAAAATCAAGGGAATAAAAAGCAATTATATTTATTGAAGGGCCTTCAGGTACATTTTGGGCAGATGAAGCCCTCCCAGGGGCTACATCCCAAAAATGGGGGCTGGGCCAGGGGTTTTCACACTTTTATGGGTTTAGTCCATTTGCATATTGGGGATTAATCTTCCAATTACAGCTTCAGGTAATGAAG
The DNA here is from genome assembly GCA_013398075.1 of Notiomystis cincta. Lineage (NCBI taxonomy): Eukaryota > Metazoa > Chordata > Aves > Passeriformes > Notiomystidae > Notiomystis > Notiomystis cincta. The sequence continues at coordinate 184,701 of VZRX01006200.1, forward strand.
TCGTTTACCCCAAGATTGCTCCCCCTCAACTCACTTTTGTTTACATTTTGTTTACACCTGAGACAATCAGGTGTCCCTGATTCCCAGGCCTGGAGAGGAATTGTTGTGTTTGACCAAAATGGGAAAGCAGCAGCCTACACTCTGTATGGACTTTAGAGTTATACACTAAAGAATTGAAGGACTACAAATACATGAAAAAATATAAAATCCTAAGGCATCACTGGAACTTCTCCAGAAGCTTGTTGCACCTGGCCAAATGGATGCAATATTGTTGATACAGTAATCCCTTCTTTTAGGGCACGTTCAACCTGAAACATTCTCCTATATCTTTATTTTGTCACCTGCTCACTCGGTGGATGGCTAAAGCCATTTCCAAACAGAACCCGAGGGAAGCTGTGACAGCCTAGGGAGTCACAAGAGCAGAAAGGAAGGAGGTGGTTGTGCCAGGGGGTGTGGGTATGGTGCCACATGTGCTTTGCCAAGTTCTCCTTCCTGCTGATCCCCTGCACTTCAGGGAGAAGGGGCACCAGCAAGAGAAGCAAGCTGTTTGTGACCTCCCACGTTTCCCCCTTGTCCATTCCACAATGGGTTTGCTGGACCATCTCCCTCTGATCCTTTTTAGCCAGCCCAGCAGGCCTTCCCCCCGGCTGCCTACCATCTGCCTGCAGGCTCTCTTCGCCTTTTGTTTCTCTTGAAAGGCTCGCTCCTGAGAGGCACTGAGAGAGACTCTGCCATGAAATCCTAACCAGTCATGTTTCCTGCTGATGTTCAGGGAAAAGCATCAGTTAAGAGAGTTTAGCATCTTGGTGGAAGGGACAGTGCCTTGTAAAGCCAGCAGTGGTAGCTCTGCTTGAGCCGTGTTTCTCATAGCCTTGTAATGATGTCCTAATGAATATTTATCATTATTTGTGACACCCTATTTTCAGCAGTTGTGTATTATAGTAACAGCTGACAAAATGTCCGTTTTGGTTTGCAATGAAATTGTCTCTGTTTTAGCTGTTTATTATGGTGGAGATGTCACTCCCCTGCCATTGTGTGTGCCATTATAACACAGCTGGATTATTGGCAGGCTAGCAGGGTTAGAGCAAATCTATCTCAGTAGTTTTGTGTCAGGATGAGGGGCTCTGAGTGGAAATGTTAACCCTTTGCACTGTGTATTTATCTTGTAGCAATATGTTTTTGGGTTTCTTAGCATAAAAAGTCTTCTAAAACTTCCCAAGCTTTTAAGTGGCAACCACTAAAATCAAGCTGCTTCAGTAAGAAGCAATACAGAAGTGCTCACTGATAAAGTAAATTAAATTAACTCTCACCAGTTTTGTCAGTTGCAGCTGTCAGCACAGCTTCATTTTGGACAGTAACTGAGCCCTTGGCCCCTGTGCCAGGCACTGCCCACCCTTCCTGTGCCCTCTTTCCTGGGCCAACTCCCAATGCAGAGTGATCCTGTGGTGTGGCCAGGGCAGGCTCACCGAGGGGCTTTATGCACAGGCTCCTGTGCATCAGCAAGCTGCCACAGCAGCTGGGTGTCTGAGCTGTCCTAAGAAAGCTGCTTTGCAAGCCAGCACCTTTGCTTCCTTTCCTGCCCAAGTCCACTGACCCAGTGGTCCAAGGGATGTGTTGATCATAAACCCTGAGCCTATTTCAGGTGGCACACAGCCTTGGCTTTCAGCTCCCAGTACAAGTATTCCAGACCTCGTCAGGGAAAATAATTTATAATTTTACAATTACATTTAGGAATCTGGTCCAAATGCTTTTTTGATTGTTTTCCCAGATTTAAGTTTTACAGCAACCCATGTCGGTCTGGAAACCTTTTTACACTGTCCTTTTCTTAGCTGTGAAACCTACATGAAAATGCTCATTAGACTGAAGACTTTTAACTTTGGCCAACAGAGAGAACAGCTTTAAATAAGCAGAATTTTGGGATTTCTGTTTACCCTTTCTCAAATAATGCTGCAGTCCTGAGGATGCTCAGTTTGGGCAAATGACATGTCTTGATTAAAAAGTAACTTTATTAAAAATTGACATCCAGCTCTAACTTAATGCTGTATGATGGATTAAACCATAAGGTTGTCTTTACACTGTTAATTTTGAAGATTCAGACAAATTTGGGCTTAGTCTTAATTAGATAAACTGAAATTAATTTAGATAGGAGTGGAAAAGGAATATGGATGATTGAATCTCCCTTTGAGAAATCTCCCTTCCACTAAAAATTGGTAAGAAATGGGGCTGATTTTGCTGTAGGGAAGTGTAGTGTCTCTTAAGAAGAAACTGGGGTGATTTGGAGCTGAATTGTTCACAAATTCCAAGGACTTAGCAGGGGCAGGTATCTCCTCTTTGCACAGTGTAGCACAGACCATTAAGTAGCTAAGTTTGTCATGCAGCACATATCACACCACATCTGGTTTCTTCTTCCACCCTCAGCTTAGAAATAGATGTTCAGCTGTTGCCATAATGAGAGAGCTCTGCTGGCATCTTAATTTTTAAAAAGCACATTCTAGAATTCTTAAGTTAAAGCTGGACCATCCTTCCAAAATTGTTGTCTGTGTTCTTGTAAACAGAGTGTAGAAAGCGTTAATAATATAACAGCACACCAGAACAGATGTCCCATGGCAAAGTTGAAATAAAATTGGAAGAAATTAACACCCAGTTTGATAATTCACAGCAATGGAAACTTTGTTCTGCATATGGGGGCTCAAGCTTGGGTGCTTTCAACCCCTCCCCTTCATTTTTGGACAAAGAGAAAAATAGGAAGACAATAAAAATAGAAACTGATAAAAAAAGCTCGATCAGTGCATTCATTTTTGTCCTGTAGCAGAATTTCATTTGCTGATCCATTTTCTTTGCATAATTGCCAGCAAATTGAGCTCACCTTTAATCTCTGAAGCATAACTCTTAATTGCATAAATTCCATCTATTAAAGGCATGCAACTTTATCCCAGCTCCAGAGCATTGTTACTTTGATCTTTTCCTGAGCCATTACGTCATGAGAGTTTTACCCATACAAGGCTGTTTGAATTCAACAAGCTTGGAAATTTAAGGTGTTTAGATAAATTATTTCAGTTTGAATTGTCAGGTTTCAAGTGGAGATAAAGAAATATTGTGAATAAAGTTCACAGTACCCAGGTTCTGAAAAATGGTATGTGAATGTTACATATGGTAGATTTGTACATTTACAGGTTTTTGCCTTCCTCACAGTTCAGAAGTCTGTACACATATTTAACAGCCAAATCTCATCTCCTCATTGGCATTGAAACCTTGGGCCAGCAATATCCCAGGACAATGCTTTAGAGAAGATGCCAAAATCAGCCCTTTTTAATGTGGAGATCTCTGATAACTTGTTTTGTGGTTTTGTTTTGTGGTTGTGTTTTGTTTTATGGTTTTGTTTTGTGGTTGTGTTTTGTTTTATGGTTTTATACTGTAAATTATTCCAAAGACACAATGAGTCAGTGACTGCTCACAGGTGAGGGCTGTCTGAAATGCAAGGAAACTTCCTCACATAGATGTTATTGAATCACAGGGATGAACCAAATATATATTGTTGAATTATTCCCAACTTTGCAAGCATTTTGCTGCCCAGGGAGGACTGACAGTTAAATTATTATTTTTTGATGCTTTATCAGAATGGTTGTTGAATATCAGCCCTTTTTAAAACCTGGAGAGTCAAGGAAGGGTGATTAGGAAACATATTTACCTTTGCCAGTCCAGGATATCAGAATTTTCTACTTTGATTCACACTTTATGGATTGTCTGTGTTAGTCTGAGCAGCTTCTCCACTAGGCTGGTGGATGGGAAGGTCCTGTGGTGATTGTATCATGAGAACTGACATTAGGATTATTCAGAACAGAAAATACAGCTTTTACTACCTTTTCTCTTTATTTTTAAAAAATATATTTTAGAAAGATTTTGGTCTTTTTAACAAGATCTTTTAGAGTTTTACCCTGCAGCCTCTCAAAAATTGATTCTTTTTGTGAGTGCCAAGAATTAGCTATTGTTTGTTTTCATCCAGAAAGCAATAGATCAATTTAATCAATCAATTTAATTCTGTCTCTGTTTCTCCATTTTTGATAAAACTCAATTACCAAGAGATGCAATACTCTTTTACAGCAGTTGCATTAATTAGACTTTCTCCTGCATGTAATCACCCTGAGTACTTCAGTGCTTTCAGCTGTGCATTTCACTACAGTCATGCAGAGATTGCGGAGCTCTGTCAGCATCATTTTGCACGTTTTACATTGTCACAAAGAAGTTTCAAATTTTACCTTTTCAGCACTTTAAAAATTCTGCCTAGAAAAAAACCATTCCCCATTATTGAAATTCTCTATGACTGCAGGGCAAAATACTTCAATATCATGACAGAAATACATGGACAGGTGATAGAGAGAAACTCTTGCTGGCTATACATGTGTTTCAGCAAGATTTTCTGTAGTCTAATCAATCATTTCTATGTATTTTCCTGCTCTTGTCAACCAGGTTGTAGAGAATTTTACATCCACTTTGAGCAAACTGCTCCCAAGATTTATGTGAAATATAACTTATCTCACCTGCTGCTGTGGTGGGACAAGTGTCTGAGGTTTTTGATGTGAGACAAAAGATTTTGGAGCTGTCAAACAGCAGCTCTGTGAAAAGCAGAATGAAGGAGTATTTTGTGAAAACTCATGAAGAGAGAGCAGAACCAGGCAGTCAGAAGGGTTTTTATTTCTTTGACATCATTTCAGTAGGACTCATAAAAGTTCTCTTTAATTTGATAAAATAGCCTTTCCCAATTGCTGTGGTGATACCATGTCTCAGATGACTCAGATTTGTACAACATGTCCTGTATAATACCTCGGGCTGAGAACTGGAACGTCTGGGGAGCAAAAAGGAGAATTTGGATAAGAGAGAGAGCACTCCATGAGATTTCCTAGTGCTGCTGGAAGCCAGGCATTGTCTGCCTGAGCTGGGCAAAGCTAAAGAATACCTCATGTCCCAGCTAGAGGAGCTTTGTGTGTGAAACAGGAAAAGGTGCCAGTTTCAGAGGCTGGAGTAGAGATGACAGAGGCTCTCACATTCATGTGGAAAGGCAAGGACACTCCTCTGAGCCTTCTTCAGAGCAAAACTGGGAGCTGCTGCTTGGTTCCATCACAGGGCACAGCTGAAGGATCAATCTCATCTGATGAAGACAGCATTTCTGCTTTGTTTTTTTACTGTTGACAGGCGTGGTGAAGGTGCTAATATTTTGGAATAAAGCCATACTCCTTCCAAAGCTTATTATTAAAACTTTATTGAGCTTGGTCTGGCTCCTGAGGAGGGCCTGTGTGTCCTGGGGGTGCAGAGAGCAAAGCATGACCGTGTAATAACTCTCAGTAAAGGCTGCCTCAGAGAGGAGATGGGAGTTAGGCTCTGGTTGTCAGACTACCAGAGAGCCCAGCAGAGCTCCTGGAAGGAGCTGTGCTGTTATCTGCTCCTGCAGGCAGCGTGGCAGCCCCGGGGGAGCCTTGCTCAGCCTTTGTAAGCAGCTTTTGGCAGTGTCACACACGCCTGCAATCTGGGATGGGGCTTCTCCACTCTTCCTTCACCCTGTAACTCATCAGTCTCCTTAATTTTATAAAACATACAGAGCTTGAGCTGAAATTTGGAGAAGGGAAATCTTGTGCCTTCAGTGGGCTGTGTGAATCCCCTGGTGTGGTTTCACTTTTTTTCTCAGTCTTGATCTCAAATTTTCATCTTTCATTCAGACCTCGACGAGCAGGGTTGGGTAATCCTGAGGATTTGTTTTTTGTCATAACCACTAGAAACAGTGATTTAGGGTGAAATTACTGAGCTTAACATAGCCAGCAATACTAGACACTATGTACCAAAAGAGAATTGCAGATTCATTTAACTTTTCATCCTTACAGGCTGAAAAAGGATCCTATGTGGGTTTCTTGTGCACTGTGCCTGTAGTAAATATTATCAACTAATGTTACTTTTTCTCTTTTAAATGAATGTGCTTTTATTTCTTCAAAATCCATCTCAACACACATCTCAAAGCATGTTGTGCTGGAGGTTAGATTTATGGGTTTGGGTTTGTGTAGCTGTATTTACAATAATAAATCCTGTCTCGTGCACAGGCTGGTGGAACTCCTGCTGCACAGAAAGAAAAAAACCCCAGACAAACCACCAAAAACCCTGAGTACAGCATGCAATATTACCCCACCTGAGCAGTGCAGAACCCATCTTCTTCTCTTTCCTCTTCCCTCTCCCCTATTAGTCATCAAAACATTTTGAATTTCATATAAAACATTTTTATTTGCTTTGTCTGTATCCACGTGGCTTTCAATCAGATTTTTAAGGAAGAGTAAAAACCTGGATTTTGGGTGTGGTGGGATTTTTGGTTTTGTTTGGTTTGTTTGAATGCTCTTTTAAAATACTGTTGGCAGCCTTTCCTCTTTGCACAACTCTAGATATCAAGTCAAAATTTTTAAGTTAGAAAACTGATGATGAATAAAAGAAACAATCAATTACAGTTAAATACTTGAATTAAAGATTTGGGGTTTGCATGAGTAAGGCCTCCTTTGGTTCAGGTACAACTACAGTTTCTTCCCTATCTTCTTCCAAAGGCTGAAAACTGCAAAATTAGAGAAAATAAATAGGGAGTTGCATTTGACTTAAATTCTAGGCATAAAAATATCAAAAAGGCACTTCACTGGTATGAAGGAGAGGTCTACACAGGATGTGCTTCCCTGTCATGGATATGGTGAGAAAACATTGCAGCAGAGTTGACTGAGGACAAAAGGCTTTCTTGTTGCAGAGGAGTGAATGTAGCTTATCCTTAATAAAGGTACTGACAAAATCTCTTTGGTTAAAATGGGAGCAGGATAAAGTCTGGTTGGGTTTTTGTATTGCCTTTTACTGTTTTTAGAATTAGATGCAGCCAAGATGTCTTAGATAATCTGCCTTATGTGAGGCAAAACCATTACATCTTTTAATATATGCTCTGAGCCCTTTTGATTTCTTTACCAGTGTTTTTGTGCAAAATTTAATGGGATTTTTTTTCCAAAAAAGTCCTTTTGTTGAGTGTCCCGACCAGTGATGGGGTTTTGCCAATGGATAAATTAAAAGTGTTCAACTTTTTATACACATGCATGCAGTTGATATAATCACCTCCATCACAATCAGTCCTTTGACATCCTTTAATAACAGCCTGGCAGTATAGTTGTGATGGACAACTCTGGGGCTTATCAGTTGTTTATCTTGTGCACAAGCATCAGTCTAATAAAAGGTAATTATTTCTGTGAGTCATTGCTCCAGGCCCAGAGATGATATGCCCACTTGGCAAAAACATATTGCTATTAATGTATGACACCTGAAAAACAATTTGAGCCAGTTTGCAATGAACCTTTCATTCTTGTTGTTTGTCTTCAAAAGAAATTCAATTCTAAAGAGAGATTGGAGGCAACTTATTCCCTAATTAATTTTAAAAAGTCTTGATGTAGATTCTTCTGTACATTTAATTTTGAAAGCACAATAGACTTGACTTTAGAGTCCAGATTTATTAACTGATATTTTCACTCCTGAGAGATCATTAAACTGAAGATTGTTTGGCAAGTGTATTGTCTGAGCACGACTCTTGATGTCTATATTTCATCCACATGGTGCTCTGTCATCTACAGGATAATAGCTGAATTCAAGTGCTCATCCACTTTGTTCTCAATAGAAGCAATTTCTTTTGCCCAAGAAGTTCAGTGGTTTAGATCCAGTGATCCTGTTTCAGTCTTTGTGGCTTGTGGTTTACAAAGGCATTTCTCTCCCTGCTGCAGGATTCCCCAAGAGCTGGGAGGGAGACAAAAAATGTTCTGTTTGGTGAATGCAAATAGAAAGTTCTGTGCAACCAGGATTGGGAAAGTCCAATTTATTTCTTGAGCTTGCTTTTGTTTAATGAGCTCTTAGCACCAAATCTGGGTCTTTGTAGGAGAGCTCCATCACATCTAATAAATTAGGAGTGTGGGATTTTCCCTCAGATACAGTGCTTTTTATATTGCTGCATGTTTTAGGAAACTGGTGGTATTGAAAATATTTTTAAAATTTTCTTCCCTTCCTCTTTTAATTACAGGAAGTACAAAAACTTTTGGGATGAGAACACACAAAAAGAATGCACCATTGTATTACTCTTATTTTTGAGTAAATGGGATTAGCAATGTACAGGTTATTCTTTGATTTCTGCATGTGGGAGGTAAAACAATCCTTGCTCCTCCATTTCCATACCAGGTTACATACAAAAGATGTGATGCATAAAATGTCTTTTAATAACCCAGCAGAATCATCATTAGCAAGGGGAGGGCAATTATTTTTCTTCATTAATCTTCTCAGTGCTTATTTTAAAGTAATCAGGAGACCATATGCTTTATAGTCTTGCATAGTTAATGCATATCCATTTCTGCACATTCTGTAACAGCAACACCCAAAATTATACTGAAGGGGTAGAAAATACTTGTGGTCACATGGTAATTTTAGAAATGGCTCTCAAGAGGTGTTAATCAAATCTGTAGTTTTCCTAGATACATATTTTAACTTTTACACAGAAATTAATACAGATGTCTGGATACTGTAAGTCCCTGTGAAAATTTGCCACTGAGTGTAGCCTGAAGTTATATCTCCAAGAGCTGAAAATGTTTAATGATTACTTTATTTTTTTCCTACCCACTGGAAATGATTTGAAGACAATATCAGATATATTTTTTTCTCCAAGGTAACTCAAAATCCAAACTCATTTCACATGCACAAAACCAAATTGTGGCACAAAGTGCAATCTTAATATTTCAGAATTAAAACACTATAAAAAATAACAGTGGCACAGCTGTGCAGATGAGGTAAAGTATGCAGGCTGAAGGAAGACAATCTAGGATTTATGTTGTACATGGGTACTGCTGATTTATTGCTAATCAATTAGAAGAACACGGGGTCTTTACTATTAATTTTAAAATATGTTCAGAATTAATTTTTCCCTGCTTTCAGAAGCAATCCTAACACACTTCTAAATCCCACTGACTTTACATGACATTTCATTAGACTTGCTCAGAATACTGAAATGAACCCCTGTAAACCACACACTGTAAGTTCTTTAAAGGCTTGGTGAATAAATATCACACTTCAGTTTATTTTTTAACTTTTCAAACTGTGGACCAATATATAAATAGTCATTGGATTTGCAAAGCTCCACTGCAGTAATATTCATTGAGGGTTTTTACTCTGATCCAAGTCCAGTCTGTGGTATTTTGTTTGAAAGACTATGGTGTCACAGAAACACCATGCTAATTAATGAGCCTCTTCAGAAGCCAAACACTGAAGGGATGTTTTGGATTGGTTTAATCTCCTATTGCTCTATTTGTGTTCTGGTCCTGCTCTCTGTTCTGTGGAGAACTCCTTGAGTTCTTGGAGGAGATTTGGGAATTTAATTATTTAATTACAAAAAATCAGTGTGGAAACAGATACATGTTAGCAGGATGAAACAGAACATTTCGTAAGTATTTTGAAATTTAAGTAGGTCTATTATTATGCTTCAGTCTGCTCAAAAAACTTGACAAATTTAAAGGACATGGTGAAATTGAGTTTTCAACAGTTTATAAATTTGGACACTATTCCTGTGTGTCAATACTGCATCATTGCCCCCCTTTCAGGCAATATGCTGTGTTGTGGGGTGGTATAGTGGTGAGTTTGGGGTTTTATTTTTTTGCAAATACCTGTACTTGGATTCTCCTGTTGGCAGATTCAGCACATTCCTGAGTTTTGGCCCTCTGGAACTCGAGTTCCTCCCTTTTGAGCCCCGTGTCCAAAGAGCACAGTGAGAGCCCAGCAGGGGATGCTCGCTGGGGAGTTCAACTTCTTTGTGTCATCTGCAAACCTCCCTTGTCCTGTGAATCACACACCTCCCCAGCTCGTGCCAGTTTTGTACTGGAGTGCTGCATGAAAACCTTTAACCCTATAGGATGCAGTTCTCCAAAACAATTTATCCTTTGTGGAGTCGTGTCACAGTTTCCATGGCATTCTCAGGAATGATTAGTGATACAAGGCTAATTTAGGAGAGTTTCCACAGACTTTTGTATTTGCCAGGTGACATGCTGCTATTGTGACAAAGAGCTGTAGTGTGTAGCTGGAACTGAAAATGGGGAGCTGTCATTCCTTGATATAATTTTAAGTAGCTGTTAAAAACCACAGCCAACCAAAATTCGAGGTTCTGGCACTTGTTATTTTAAGTGGGATATTTGCCTGCTACAAAGGGAAACACAGTGTGTAGGGCCAATAATTTACTGGTTCAACCTAGTTAAACCTAGTCAACGATGATAAGGAAGCAATAATAAACCACAACTCCATGTTTTAACAAGAGCTATAGATCCTTCTTGAAGCATTCTTGCATCTTGGCTATGTAATAATATCACACATAATTGTAATTAAGGTGACTCCTAGGTGGGGTGTCTCCACAAGACTGCCAAGGAGGTTATTCCTGAGGGTGATGCCATCTTCACCTGTAGGTTCCCTGGAGTTCACCTTCCCATTTCCCTGTACTCTGAAACTTTCTGTTCCTGAGTTTTGCTGGAGGTTGGAGCCAAAGCACTGTCCAGGACAGTTCCTGCTCTACAAGCCTTGGTTGAACTGTTAATCACATGATTTGTGTGGGCAATGCTTACTGTGCACATAATCTGCTTTACTCACACCATCCTCATAGGTGCAGACTCAAATATATCCTGGTATCTGAAATGGATTATGGTCCTGAGGTCCTGGGGCTTTGACCAAACCTTTCTGAGTAAAGGAGCCCACAATTAGTTCCAAGGCTCCACAGCTACATTGGTTTTTTACTGTAACCTTTCCTTGAGGCAGGAGTTTGTCAAATCAGCCTCATTGCAGGGATTTAATTGACACTTATATCATACTCTGAGATCTTTAGGTGAAGTAATAGAATGGATTGCCAGCGTTTCTGTAGAATGGATTTGTCTTCTTTGCATTGTCCTTCACATTAGAAGGAAGACAATGTATACTGTGTCATTTGTATTTATACACTGAGCTGGTGATATTCCATTTGAAAACATTTCACATCAAACAGAAAAAGATCCATTTGCAGCTGCTTTCGAGTTCATTCAGTAGCTGGACCAAATTCTTTTGCAAAATTTAATTATGTGCTTTCTGAAATGGCAGTAAGTGGCAATTTTCTTAATGCAGTTAGCACCATACTTAATATTATAATAATACTGATTTATACTCTTCTCATGTCTCTCTTGAACTATTGTTTAACACTGAAAAATATCTTCCAACATTTGTTGGAATTAAAAAAAGATGACTATAAATACAAATATGCAGATAGGTGTTAGAAGGTGCAGTTTTTGAATATAGTTATTTTGATTTATAATTACTTGCCAAGAATCTTTCAATGGCTGCTAAATGGAGAATGAAATTCAACTCCATCTACATATCATTACAAGGTAAGGGTAAGTATATAAGGCATTGAGTGAAATGCTAATCAGCCCTTCTAAAATTAAAGAGGAATTAAATGATTGAAATCCAATGGGAGGTATTTCAGCTCTAATCAGGTAGTTTAATGGAGTTGTGCACATTGTGCCAAATATGCTCTATTTTGCATGTGACTGGATTTTGACCAGCAATTATGTAAAGAACAAAGAGTTATTATTTAGATCTGCTCAGTTCTTGGGTTGATAAGTTGATTCCTTCTGTAGAAGTGTGGTGAGGCTGCATGAGGTGTTGGGACCTGCATTACTCTTAAAAATCTAACTTCAAACCCAGGATGTTTCCTTAGTGATTGCTGCTCTACCATGGAATAATGCCACGGAGGCACTACATTAAATTGAGCCAGCAACAGGGGAAATATTGTATTAAGGTATCATATTAAGAGAGACTGTGTTAGTATCAATACATCAAATTAATTGTTAGACTGGATTACACTTAAAATACCAGCAAAGCCCTACAGCTTCTCAGAAATCATTTTGAGCCCTACCAGGTAAGGTTCTGCTGATCTTGATGCCAAATGATAAAGATTCCACCTGACTAGACTGGGAGAATGCTTTTAGCAGAAGGCGATGTTGGGAAACGTTCTATGGCAGCACCAATTGGAATAATCAATAAGCAGAATAATAAATAAATTGAATAATAAATAAATGGAATAATAAATAAGTGGAATAATAAATAAGTGGAATAATAAATAAGCGGAATGATTTGTTGCCAGTCAGTTCCATCCATGGGCTGTTTGCCCCCACCCCTACACTTCGAACGGCTCCCCAACGACCGCACCCTGCCCAGAGCCGGGTTTGGTAAGTGAGGGGCACGGGGCTTGTGCTGTGCCTGCGGCAGGAGCCGCTCGCCGCCTGCGGGCCCTCGGAGCCTCCTGCGCGGATCCTCCCCAGCGCCTGTGCCCGAAGGAGCCCGGTGCAGCCCGGGGCTGCCCGCAAAGCGCGGGGAGAGCAGCGCCGCAGAGGGCTTTGGGCAGGGGCTGCGCTCCTTTGGATTCCCTGGCCTACCTGGAGGGAAGGAGTGCTACAGGAGAAGGGGTCTGTGGAATCCACTGCTTGCCTGTGATGGGAAACTAAAGAGCTGCACTTGGAGAAGGTACAATTATCACAGCATGCAAAGCCAGTACTTTTATAAATAGATATCATAGCTTTTAAGGGTTAAATTAAATGGTAGATAGGGCTTGACACAACATCACCTAACAGCCTTAACCTCTTACATCCTGGGTAACTGCCTGTTTAAAATTGTATCTCAGGAGCAAATTCCAGTTTTAAATGACTTTATTTCAAGTAGATCTGAATTTATTTCAAGCAGGTTTGGCCCAAATTCTGAACAATTTTCCTTTATGAAACAGTAATGTATTCCTTTTTGCTGGAAACTGTCAAATGGAATTTTCTTTTGAGGTTAGAGTTGAATTTAATGGGATATTAACTGAGGCTATAATACTGGATTGTATTGGAGAATACAGAAAGTGAACAATCTATAAAATGAAAATTGTTTATTAACATTTAAAAATTACTAATAAAGCTTGTAAAATTCTAGGGTAAATATTTTCACTGGGAGCATCTCAAGATCAGGTTAATATCTGAAAAATCTATCTATTTGCAGCTATGTTAAAGAGTTCTTGTGATTTAAAAATTTTTCTTAGTGTACATTTACTACCTTCCAGTTTTCTGTCATTTAGCCAGATGTAAGATTTATCATTCTGAAAGCTTTTATTTGGCAGTGAAGTAAATTAGGCATTGGAGACAAACTGAATTTGTCATGCCATCTTGCTATGAGTACAAATGGACATGAAATTTACTTTGAACTATATAGTCTGTTTAATGATTTTCTTTGTTTCATTTTTTAATTACTTTAGATACTTTTCTCTCTAATAGCTGATAGAGTCTATTTTTTGTATCACTAAGCCAAACTTTTTGGTTATATTCACAAATATCTGTTACCTTAAGAACCACCAAAACCTTCTCTCTTCTTTTAAAGCTTTGACAAAGAGCATTCCTAGGCAAATAGTCCTGTATGAACTTATTTTAATTATGCTTTCTTACTATCATGAAAAATACCTTGGCAGTAATATAACCTCTAAAAATCAGTGGGAATTTTGATTTTAGGACATCCCAGATTTCATCCTTGCATCCAATAAATTAATAATCAGCTCATTCATGCAGACACACTCATACACTTTTTAATACTCTCTTGAGAGTCTCAGATTGGGAGAACATGATGAAACATGACTTTAAACTCTTCTGCATACAACTTTATTTGATTTTTTTAAACAACACCCACCTCCATGAGCTGTGAACAGCCCATAATCACAGTGATGTGTAAAACAAAGCCCCTTCTGTTGGGTGCTGCTGCACTGAACACTCGTGGAACAGCCGTGGACTGATGTGGTTTAAAAAGCCACTTGGATTTTACAGTACCTGGTGGTAAAACACTGCTTGAAACCAGAGCTCTGTTCTGTACCCTGGGGAGGTCCAAACTCTTCACAGCCACAGGGCAGGTTTGGAAATGCTTCCCCAGCTGCACGTGGGGGGATTATGGGATGGGGGAATGGACCTGGCAGTGCAAATATTCATGCAGATAGACTGCTGAGGAACAGCAGAATAAACTCAGGGAGAAGGGACTCTGATGAGCTGCTGGCTCAGATTAATAATTACAGCTCTGCTGTCCAAACCTGGACAAAACTAAATACTGTAGAAACCAGAGGACCAGAAATGCTGTGTGCAAATCACCCCAGAAAGAAAGGACTTCAAACACAAAGGGAAATAACTCTGTTGCCTTGCTGACAAAAAGTAAAAAATGATTCTGCTTTATTTTGTCCATAGAGTAATTATGGTAATCAAGTTTCTGAACTTCCAGCCTACAAATTCAACAATATAGAATACATTCAAGAAATCAGAGCAGCATGCATTTTTCATGTATTTGATTTCATAAAATCCAAAATCTGAATTATGATTTATTAATTTCAAGCTTGTGAAAAATTGTACTTGGAGGAGGCCTATCATTATGAGGTGGGAAAATCAGAGAGTAAATTATCACAATGAAATTGGTTTTGTGTGTGAAATAAGCAAAGGTTTGTATCCTGTGTATAAAACAGTAGTTTATTCCCAAGGAAAAAACCCTTCAGTTGATTTCTTTTCAGAGTTCTTATGCAAATCAGAAATATTTGCCCACTGAAGTACCCTAAAGTGTTTTATGATACAGAATGAGCAAAAAGGTTTTAAACATGGTTGAGTTTGTTTGTTGTTTTTTCTTCTCCCAACTGCTCTAACAGTTTCCTAGTTTAAAGGGCACTGAGAACATGGGAACAGAGGTTACATTAGACATTAGAAGATTCATACCACTGTGTCACTTCATGACTTAAAAAATAGAAGTCCTAGAAATGTAGAATCTTTTAATTTGGAAAAGACCATCGAGTCTTACCATTAAATCCTATTTTTATGTGTCTTCAACTGCCCAGCTTGGTCTGTATGCACAGGTAGTAGAGGATTGCACTTCACTATTGCAATTTTTGGTACAATGCAAATGTTATGGAGAGAGTTTTAGAAGTAGTCTACCTGCAATAAATTCTTCTGCTTTCAAGTTTGATTTTTTTTTAAGATTACTGTAGAAAATTTATAGGTTGTCTTGAGAATTACCCTAAATATGCAGCTTCTCTTCTTTGTCGCCACTGCCAGTCTAATTCATTACCTCTGGGTGGGGCACTGGTTATTTGTTGGGTTTCTGCAGTTTTTCTGTGCTACTGGATAGATCTTTCTCTTTTGGACTTGCACGTGAGATCAGTGGTCTGAAGGAACAGATTAATTAATTAGTTAAATTATATTTTCAAAGTAAAGACAAAATTTTTCTCTTTCCCCCCTTTTTTTCCTTGCTTCTATTATAGTTTAAACTACTTGGAAGGAAAAGGTTAATATAAAGCCTATTGTACATTGGTTGGTTGTCTTTTTCAAGGCACTTTATCCAGAAAATCCCTTTCTTTGTGTGACACAGTATGAAAATGCAGTGAATGAAAATGGAAAGTCTCTGTCAAGGAATGTTGTCATTAAGCCAGGGAGTTCTTTCTCTTCTTGACCAAGCTACAAGTCCTCATTAGGCTAGGGAGATATCAGTGTCCACATTGTACAGACTGCAGGATGGGTCAGCTCTGAACAGAAAGGCTGAGTGGCTGTCACTTCTTCCTGTTAAGGATTACGTGTAAACCTCAGCCTGATTTATAGTTAAAATAAAAACCTGTGCATGCAAAACACCTTGAAAAACATTTTCTAGAAATCTGCTCGTTATTCAGAACTTTTCTCCTTTGTCACTGCAAAACTCTGGGCACTTGCCCAGTGAAATTTGCCTCTTGTACCAGTGTTTCTCTTCTAAAGCTCTAGAACCTCTCTACATCAGAGGAGCAAGAGGCTGGAGGGCAGGACACAGCCCAGGGCTCTCACAGGACACAGCCCAGAGCTCTCACAGGACAAGCAACAGGAGTTGCTTGGATAATTCAGGAGGGAGACTCTCCTGCTGAAGTGTGGGAATATGGGCAGCAGCTCCAAACTGAGCAACTCAAACCAGGTCAAAAAGGATTTAGGCAGCTTAGAGGGAATTTGGCCTTCTTCACTCAAACTGAGGTGAGGAGGGAAATTTCTGCAGTTAATTGGGGGAGAGGTGTGTAATACTGTTTGGTAATGTTTGGTGCTCATTACCTCATTCTCACCTGGCCTGTATTAAGATGTTTACAGATCCTCTGCAGCAGGACACTGGGTTTTAAAACCACAGAACAGTTACCTCAACTGACATTATCACCTCGTACTCTGAAAATTACTGCTATTGGTAAAATCTCTGTGACACTGCAAATCTTTGGTATCTGTTTAATTGGACAGTAAAATGAGAGAGAAAAATGTTTGAATGACTTCTTGTTCAAACATTTCTTTACAACTTATAGAGGTCTTAAATATTTCAAATTGTTTCTTAATCTTGAAATGAACTAATATTATTCATTCAGCTGTCTTGAAAACAGATGATGAGAGCTTTTGCAGTAGTCAAATGCTGCTAGGTCCAGCTTTGGGGAGGTTAAACATACATCAGCTATGTTCTCTTTTTGACCCTAAAACCCCTGACTGGCAGTGTTTGAAAGGGAAGGCACAACTTTGTCTGAGCTCTATGGTTTTAAAAAGCAGTCAGGAGTTGTGTAGGGTGGCATCACCTACAACAGAGCTGTTCTGTGCTTTTTGCCTTTCCAGCTGGGGCCTGTGGTTCTGCTGTAGGGGCACAACAAGTGGTCACCTGGAGCTGTAGTCATTTAGGGGCAGCAGAACGTTTTACTTTGTGTGTTTCCCTAGGCATGATGTATTTCTTGGTGGCTGAGGAGGCCCTGTAACTTCAGTGCTGGTCCATTCTGTCCCCCTGGTTCTCCTCCGCGTTTCTTCTGGGTGTAAACACCATCTCCAGCAGGGGCTGCCTTTCTATGGGGTGCATGGACAAGTCATTGTTTTTCTGGATGTTGCTGAGGCCTCTTCCTTTCATTGTCTGCACTCTGCACCTCCTCAGAAGGGTCACCAGGATGGCCTTCATCATGACCATGGCGATGAACTTCCCCACGCAGCTCCGGGGGCCGAACCCGAAGGGTTGGAAATAGCGCGAGGGAACCTGCAGAGGGAGACGCCAGCAGGAAACTCAGAGCAGGGGTTTTCTCAGGAAAAGGGTGAAAGTAATGATGGAAATCGGTGGGAGACACATTCTGGAAAGCTGTGGGAATGATCTTTAGGAGCAATTACTCATTCCACACTGGAATTCCCACCCCAGTCAGGGCCAGCGATAGACACTGACAGAGGTATGGACCAGCCTTTGGAAATTCTGAGGTACCAGGGATTGTTCAGTCAAACAATTGAATTCTATTCCTGTATTTGTTTGTCCTGGGAGCTACAGGGATTTTACCACAAACTGTGAAGCTCCTGCTCTTCAAATGCATTAAAGTTCATTAAAAAGCTCCTCAGGAAATGCTCATTATAAAGCTCATGAATATCTGAAATACAGGCTGATGCCTTGTCTAAGGATACTCACAAAGCCAACACCTACTCCACTTGCAATGATAAATCTCATGTTTCTGAGAACTAATTTGTCATAAAATTGAATGTTAAGATTTTTGATATCTAATAGAGAGATAACACTTATAAAGTTATTGTCTTCTGTCAGCTGAAATAAATGCAGGGATTCCCAGGACTGTTGAAGAATGAACAGCCAGTTTCTGCTACTTTTATTGCCATTGAGTAGATCAGTTAAAAAGGAAGTCTGGTTATAAAGAAATTATTTTTCTTCATCTCTGTAGCTTTCTTTTAAAAAAGGCAGATATTAACCATGTTCTGATTTCCTATTTAAGAAGAATAGAGTAGAAAAGGTTGCTTTATATCAAATCATTTGGGAAAAAGTGTCCCTTTTTTCTTATATTCAGACTGACAGAAGTGTGTTCTGTTTAATTTTTTTCAAATAAACTGAGCTGGTTTTGAAAAATGATATGTAAATACAAGTGTTTATAACACAGAGCAAGTACAGCAGCTGGCAGTACAGCACAATGGCAAATGCACAGCCTGGGAAAAGGGAAAAATGTTTAGATTCTAACAATGGCATCTTATAATAAATAATGCTGTGGATTGCTATTAACTTGGAGAACTGGAGGAAAATTGTGCCTGCCAGAATAATAATGTGGCAAACAGAATGCATCAAGTCAGATAGAAAATGTGTGCTTAAATATTTGGTCAGGGGGAAATATTTTTAGTAGCAAAATGTACTCGTAAATTAAGAGAGATGTCCATTTTTGATAGAAATACTTGGAATGTGAATAATGGGTGGCAAAATGGGATCTATTCACAGGGGACTGTAATTTTGATAAACTCCATCACTTACTCGCTTCTTGAATTTTCTACAAAGACTTTCTTTTGCGCTGCTGTTTTTAATGCTGTGTGCAGAGTTTGCTCTGGGTAACCAAACAGCAGTTTAGAGATATTAAACAAGTGGACTAATGCTCATTTTTGCACATGGCATGTATGATATTCTTTTTTTCACAAGATATGGCATGTATGATATTAGTTTTTTTCACAAGAAAAAATATTTTTTCACAATAAAGGTGATTTTCTGTCTTGAACACTCACATCTCTTGGGATTTTCTTTTTCTTAGCTGTTTCTTGAGGTGGTTTTACTGGTGAGTCCATGTTTGATGTATCAAAATAGGCTTTTTATTTCTTTAAAGCTGAAGTTGCTGGCTATGGATGTGTATGTTTGCTGCTGCTAACATATCAGTGCAGTTTTAATCTCTCCAGATTATATTGCTGAACAAATACAGTTTCACAAAACCAATTATTTCATCAGTGGTCAGAGGAGCAGAGGTCTAAGTAAATAATCAGGAGGATGATTTGAATAGTAGGGGATTACAAGCAGGAAAAAATATTCACATATTGCTTTTGATTGTAGTTCTTCTGATAGTTAGAATGTCAATTCAATTGAAATTCAGTGCTGAACTGGAACTTAATTACTCAACATCTACAGTATTAAGTTAGTTAAAACTTAAATTTTCATTATGGTCTAGAAAATACTTTTATTTAGGAATAATAATTAAAAAAAAAAAGGTCACTAGATCCTCATTCTCTTGGAAGTTAGTGCACTGCTTCACTTCTCCAGAGAATCCTCAGGCAGCCTCAGCTCTGTGTTGGCTGCTGGCATGGCTCTAAAAGCCCCTAAAGCCTCTTTATTTTCTCCACTGTCAGGGGATATGATGGCAACAGTGTGTGTCTAAAAAATTTGATCAGAGATTTTTAATCAAAATTATTATAAAACTGTTTTCTATATTGTAATTATTTTTTATTTAAAAGGAAGCTTGACAGGAAAATATCTGCCCAGCTCTAGTAATCATAATAACACCAGTGGTAAGCAGGTTGTGTAAGAGGAAGAGACATTAATGAAAAACCCTATCCAAATTTCTGTAGGAAGCAAGGTGGAAAACTTACATTTTTCTCAAAGTTTTCCAGAGAAAACTCGTTTGGCTTTGGGAAGAACTCGAGCTTGTGCATGCGCCCGATGTTGAGGATGATGTTTGTGCCCTTTTTCACGGGGTACCCGTCAATGACATCGTCCTGCAACGCCTTCCTCATGATCAAGTCCACGACTGGCTGGTACCTCATGCTCTCATAGATAAAATTCTCCACGGTTTTTAAGTTGGGCATGTCATCACTTTGCACGTCTCTGTCCCCTGGGGGAGTAAAGCAGATGGTGGAGGCATTAGTTGGTTAGGAGTTAACAGCTTCACTGCACAAAAATCAGAACATTTTGGGAAGATTCGCGGGTTCTGAAGCTGTAGGAGGGATCCAAGAGCTTCTGAGGAGTTTTATGTAGCCTTATTGAGGAAATCTGCTATATTGTTCATCAGCATAAACCCTAATCTATTAATTAATGATCTTCTTCTTAACACACTGAGTCTTTGTTCTTGTCATCAGCCAGACTCTGGGAGTCCTTCCCTGCCCTTTGCACGAGAGACCAACAAGGCACAACAAATAAACCTCCCAAGAGCCAGCAGCAGACAGTCTGGGGGTGGTGCAGGTGGGAGCCATTCAGCAGGGACCCAGAACTCCCCCCCAGTGTATTGGGGCTGTCTGTCTGTCCCTGCTGAGGCCGAGCTCCCTGCAGGACGAGCGGTGCCAGCAGCAGGGACAGTGCTGGATGTGCCTGGGAGGGACCCTGTGCCCCTTGGCAGCCCCAGAGTGCCCGGGCTGTGGGCAAGGTTGGCGCCCTGGCTGGGCATTCCCTCAGGGAAAGGACAATATTCTACTGCCTTAGAGGGTAGGGCTTCAGGGAGGAGTAGGGAAATGAAGGAGTGAGTACTTCTGTGGGACAGTAAAATGAGGGTCATTAAAAGTACCTTAGAAAAAGAGTGAAAGACTTGTGATCCATCTTCCAGTGTTTAACAGACCAGAAGTAAATCTTAAATAAGAGTGGGTGAAATTAGTTTCTATATTGGTTCAGTGTCAGGCTTTGAATGAAGTCTAGAGAAGGGGAAGAATACAAATTTGGAATATCTTGATTGTGTTTTGAATAGTTAGTAATTAGTACTTAGAGGCGGCCAATTTGAGATCAAAACGGATGACAGCAGAATATAATTTTAGTTTTGTCTAGTCTTTCCCTTCTAGAGTCATAGTGAAACTTAGACAAGTTCTGTATTTTATCACAGAGAAATATTGGTGATCAGAAGTATTTGAAACAAGTGCCCCCTTTTGCTGTTTCAGGGTAACTGGAAAATAATTTCAATGAAACTGGAGGTAAATGCTGATTTCACATTGTGCTTGCTGATGAGAGAATACACCACATTATTTCTAATAGATTATCAATTCTGATGGTTCCTGTTTTATTTTACTTTACAATTTGCTCACATTTTTTCATTTGCTCTTGAATATAACCTTTTACATACAATTGTAGTTCAAATGTTTCACAGCAAACTTCTGTTAGGAGAAAACACTTGAAATATTCAGGTTTAGATAAATGAAATTAGATCACTTCTGAAGCAAAATTATATTCCCACATCTCTGACTTTGCATCTCCTGCTTACCCACAACAGCTTCAATTTCTCTCATCATCTCCTCTTCCACTGTGGGGTGCTCTGCAATCAGGATCAGCATAAAGAAGAGAGTCACAGACAGAGTGTCAGGGGCAGCAATCATCATCTCCAGCACACACTGGTTCACATTCTCAGCAGTCAGATCCCCTCTGTTCTGAAAAAAAAAATAGGAAATTGTGGAGAAAATATTGATTGCTGACCTCTGATGTCAAGACTGCACAGTTTCTTGACAGTCTATCTTATGCTAAATAGTATTTCTTTTTTGCCTTTCAGAGGCAAATACAAAGCTCATGTTCTGGTGGATGTGTGTTGTCTTACAGAAAAGCAGGAAGGTGTTCCTTAGCTCAGGTTCTTATTAGTTTATTGCCTTTCCTCCCAGAGTTTGTGAACTGTCAGAGATTACACTGGATTGGATTTATATAGCTTTTGGAACCTTTGAAAATGAAAGGCAATGCATTAAATAAAACACAGGGGTTAGGGAAAGACTGAGGGACACTCAGGGATATATGAAAGAGTTTTAGGGATGTTGTTTAAGCCATGAAATAAATATGGCAAGCACCTGATCCTGAAATACAAGTGTTCCTATTTGAATCACTGTCAGGGACTCCACAGCAGTGACTGGTCAGAATCCCTTTATGATAACATGATTTTAGAGAGTGATATGGAGTTTAAATTGCAAAGCCTGTGTTCAGGAGAATGTCAGGAAAATCAAAATGAGCCATATTTTGAGTAAATTCCCAATACCTGTGCAAAAATCAACTGGGATGCAAAATCCATGTGTTCATCCAACTTTTCAACAGTGGAAAGCTTTTGTCGTTTCTGTTCTATCAAGATTTCCATTGCTCCTTTAAGATCCTTGCTGAAAACAGATGAAATCCAACATATTGATAAATATCTGCACTGGAGCATAACTAGAGATATACCAAGAAAAGCATCTAAGGATGGCAGAAATTAAGTATTCCTAAGAATGGTTATATAGTTCTCTGCAAAAGTAGCAATACTAAGGCAAGGTGTATTTTCTTATTATTCATAAATAATTGCTTGTCAGTCTGGAATGAAATCTTAATCTCTTTTTGTAGAGTAGACTGAAAAGGGAAAAAAGGTGTCTATAGACACTATTAAAGAATAAAGTCTTTAAAAATATATTACTATTTCCAAAGAAATTTGTATTTCCTGTATTTTTTACTGTATTTTATCAGTGAGTAGAATGAATTTAGGGAACATAAGGGATGGTTTTTGGAAAAATGTAGACAAGTGTTAGAAAAATTGTATCTTGGAGGTAGAGTTAATTTAAACATTTCATATTTAAATAGTAAATCTGTATCAACAGTTTGTATTTCAGTGGTGGAAAAAGCAACGTCCAACAGTTATAAATTTTGGGGGGACTTTCAACTACAGATTTGAAGGCAATTATTTTTAAAAGTATTTTAAAAAGCTTTTGAATGAGATCAGGCTTTTCAAGTCTGTTTTTGTTGCTGTTGAGATAGATAATTTGACTGTTTTTGTAGAGTAAATGTATTTAAAACTTCAATCCCCATAAAGATCTCAGTATTTATAAACATTTTATGTATTAGAAGTAGCAAGTGGTCCTTTTTGCAAAGTTTTTCAGAATAATATCAGAAGTCTTCATATCCTGTGGTGGTTCTTTGTGTTGCTTTAAGTCCAGAAATCTTTATCTTTTTTTTTTTTTCTTTGCAGTAAAAATTTAATAATAAGTCATTTTTAATGTGATTGCTTTTGAAATATCAGTATTTGCTTACAGGGGCTTTCTGGTAATAACTGGGCCATTATAGTTCATTATCAGCATCACAGGATAAAGCAGTAACCAGTGCCATAATGGAGCTAAAAGTGAATATTCTCTAATATGATGACTTTTCCTTGCCTGACCCGACCAGTGATCTCAGTTCAGTTTCACATTTGAGTGTGCATGAACAGATATTTTGGTGAATAAATTGGGGCTGGATTGACAAAGCTTTAAGTGTCCCAGGGATTCAGCTACTTGTGCCAGCAGTGACAAACGTGGTTGTGCCCTGGCTCTGCAGGCAGGGCACTTCAGCAGTGCCACCCTTGGTTCTGCAGGGCAGAGGGAGCAGCAAGGGAAAGGCTCCTTCACAGAAGAAAGAACGTCCTGCAAACCCTCTGTACCAGGGCTGATACTCACACTGCGTCTTCGTACTTCTTGCACAGCCAAGAGATCTTAAAAAATATGTCAGGCTTTAATAAAAGTGCTTGCCAGGCATCGAAGTAGTTTTGAATCTTGAGCACAATGGCATTTTCTGAAAAGAAATGTTAAGGAAAAAAACTCAGTGGTTAAGTAAGAAAAATCCTTCAGAAAAATTAATAATAAAGTCGTGTTCCCTATTCCACTCAGTTCATGGGAATTTGGTAAGCAACTGGTGGGTAACATTTGTAGCACACTCTAAAAAGGTCTGGATCTTTGCAGAAACTCTCAGTATCTTGCTACCAGGACACTGAGGTGTGTCAGCCAGAGCCAGTCTCCCACAGGAGGGCAGAAGCAGAACTATTGAAGACCACTGAAATGGGGCAATTTACACATCCTGATAATATTATTTCTGTCACATGGCTTTAGGCTGAAGAAATTGTAGAAAACGTAAATTTTCAGGTGAATTTTTCAGAGCAATCATTTAGTTCGCTGGAAAGATTTCAGATCTTTGCATTAATATAATATTGCAATTGTACCAAATTGGTGCATACAAATCTCTTTAAGTGGTACAATTCATGAAGGTGGGTGACAAGCTAATGTATATTTTTGGTCGTATACAACTCTCTTTTTTAGCTAGCACGATAATAAATCAATTTCAGTTTAATTATATGGTGATACAAGAGCCTGGTCTTGTTTATTTTTTCTGAGACAGAACCGCTGAGCGATGTCAGTGAATTTTCCCCGGGTGTGCCCTTCAGCCCCGCGTTAAGGCACAAAAGAGAAGCTGTCAGTACCGTCCAGAGGCACCCCGAGGAAGAGCTGGTTGGACGTGTCGAGCATGATGCGCCTCATGAGGTTCAGCGCGTTGATGTTGCCCAGCTCGGTCCTGACCTCCTGCAGCCGGTCCAGGTGAGCGGCGGTGGACTCCACGCAGATGGCGATCATCCGCACCAGCCCGGGGCCCGACAGCGCTGCGCTCCCGGGAAAGCCCCGCAGGCCGCTTACTGTCTGCGGCTCCCTGCGCCCCAGCCGGCCTCAGCGGCCGGAAGAGGGGCACACAGGACCGCGGGGCCCTGCTGGGGCCTAACGGGGCCACCCTCCTTTGAAGGGAGGGGAGGGGGCTCAGCCAGGCAGGAGGGGCTCAGCAGAGCCTGGCTGTGCTGGGACAGAGAGGGGATGGGGGCTCAGCAGAGCCTGGCTGTGCTGGGGCAGGGAGGGGATGGGGGCTCAGCAGAGCCTGGCTGTGCTGGGACAGAGAGGGGATGGGGGCTCAGCAGAGCCTGGCTGTGCTGGGGCAGGGAGGGGATGGGGGCTCAGCAGAGCCTGGCTGTGCTGGGACAGAGAGGGGATGGGGGCTCAGCAGAGCCTGGCTGTGCTGGGGCAGGGAGGGGATGGGGGCTCAGCAGAGCCTGGCTGTGCTGGGACAGAGAGGGGATGGGGGCTCAGCAGAGCCTGGCTGTGCTGGGGCAGGGAGGGGATGGGGGCTCAGCAGAGCCTGGCTGTGCTGGGACAGAGAGGGGATGGGGGCTCAGCAGAGCCTGGCTGTGCTGGGGCAGGGTGCACACCGAGTTACCTTTGGTGAAAAAGGGTCGGATTTCCTTCCAGTGAGCTGGGTTGTTGTTAAATATGATCCCATTCTCATACATGCCAATGCACTGTAACCCAAGCTTACTCCCAAATCTAGACACGTAGTGCCAGTGCTTCATTACATGGAACACGCTTGAGGATCTGGGAAAGGAAGGAGGAGAAAGCACCAAATAAAAAACCCAAACTGTTTCATAGACTGAATACAGCATTTGTATTCTGACATTTTACACTTGCTCCCAAGTGCTGACTGGCACTCTTAATTTAGCAGGAAGTACAGTGCTTAACATGAAATGTTGCTCCTTTTACATAATTAGAAATCTTGATGATCGATGCCTTCAGAATTTATATTAGAGCAATAATTTCTTCTGTTCCCATTTAAACTACTTTTTAATTAACATGCAAATGGTTAATGAAGGATTTTTAACTGAATCGTGTGTATACATAGAAATGTGTAGACACATATGATACACTTGGGCAGTGACCAATGTCAGATATTTCAGAGGATAAGGTAAAATATTCGATGTGAATAAATTAGTTTTATTTTTGTATAGTCAATACTATGTATTCTTTTGTAGCTCTTTGGTCATTCCCAGACAGATACTGACAGTATAAATATACATGCATCACTTAAATATGCATTATCATAATATGATGGTATGTGTGGGATAAATAATAAATATTATTAAAGAGACGTGTAAGGGAAATCCATGCTATGCATAATTATTTTTACAGTCAGCAAGATTGATTTGCTGGGGCTGGCAGACAGCATTCTTGCTTTAAGATATTCTTTCCTTTAGAGGGAGCCAGCATTTCAGAAATGTGGATGTGATGAAACACTGATCAAAGAGAACCCAAACGAAAGGAAGAAAATCAGAACAAAGATTTGAAATGGCACAATGTGTTTCTGTCTTTACTTTGTAGTACAGCCTATGGGCCAAACCCCAGACTGCTAACGTGGGCTTAGTTTATTTTTTCAGTCAGGGAATGTAAATGTGACTTTTGCTATTGACTGCAAATATTTTGCATGATTCAGAGGTAAAGTTAACATTGAAGTTTTTTCCCATGTCAGGGCACATCTGTATTTCCCTGAACATGGGAATATGGTGTTGAATTCTGAGAGCTGTTCCCAGAAAGGAAAAGGCGCAGCAGGCTCATTTTCCTTCCTCCCATCCCACGTGTCTCTGTGCAGGAGACACCTCCTAACGTTTCAAGGAAGGGTTTTGTCAAGTGACCTTGTATAAGCAGGTTTTCCTTATCAAACTATTTGATGGAGTCCTCCAAAAGACATCAGCTGCTGTTACCAAGACTGCAAGTCCTTCTCTCTGTGCATTAGCACCTCAGTATTAGATTTGAGGCTAAAAGTTCAGATGACACTGGTGAAAAAAGATGGCATTGGTTTTCTTTTACAGAAGCCAGGTTATGTTTAGTTCTGCTGTGAATTTAGGATCCACTGAAAATTTTATTGTATGTTCTTCCTTTAAAAAAATGTTAAATGCTTGTTTTCTCTGTAGAGTCAATGATTTAAAGCAGAAAATGTCTGAAGAAATGCAGGGTATTGCCTGTAAACCTGGCATTGTTTGGCAGCACTCCTGGTTTGTTTCTGATGAATGGGTAGCACAGACAGGGAAAGCAATAAGAGTTTGTAGTATTTTCAAAGCATTGATAGCATTATCAGAGCATTTTGCTGCTTTAGTTGATATTTGCAACACATTTGTGGGATAGGAATGTAAACAGTTTCCCTGTCATGATTACCTCTTCCTACAGAGGTTAAAATAGAGATGAAGCTGACATGCACCACACTGCAAACTCTGTGATAATTCTCTATGCTGCACTCTTTCAAAAGCTTTTACTTAATGAAAGCTTGACTTGATTGACATCGTTACCAAAAAGATTCTAATTCTTTATTAGTTACATGTGGTAAACATTTTACTACTGTTCTTTTTTCTTTTCTTTTTCATGGCATGACTTATAATAATACAATGTAAGAAGAAAGTGATCATCCACTGGAGCTAATAAAATGTTAGACTGAAATTTAGCATTAAATTTAATACTGTGCATAATTGAAGCCTATGAGTAATCCTATTAATTGGAGTGGAATTACCCATAATACTATAATGCTGTATTTGCTTAGCTGAATCACTGAATTGGAGCCACAACCTTCGAGCATTTACTTCCACTTTAAGGAGAAACTTAACAGAGAAAACGAAAATTTTACTTAATCCCACATTGCAGTCAGTCTAGATCCCTAAACTGAATGTTTTCTTAATATTAAATGGAATAGTAAAATAGGTGATAAATTATTTTTAGGATTGAGCCACAGTAATTTCCATTCCACAAAGAAATATTAAGAAAATTCAGCAAAACTTCAATAGCAGAGTCTTTAAACAAACACAAAATCAGAAAAAGGTCTGTGAATAGCAGAAAGGAAAAGGTTTTTGTTAGGACAATTTTTAAAAAAGAATAACTTCAATTCTACTGTAGAATAAAAGCAGCAAATACTTGTAAAGATAAAAGGCTTTTCAAGTCATTAAGCATAGAAAATAAGGATTTACTTGCTAATTATAAATGTTTCTTCACCGCTGATCCAAACTCTCACAAATTCTCCGTATGTCTTATTGTAGTAATTGCAGGCTTTCCCCACTCCCATCCAGAGGAATCTGCCATGTGACAGGAGGGGGCCGATTCCCATGCAGTATCCTGGCCCTAGGAAACAGGGTAAGACAGGTTTGGTCTCGGGGCGCTCGCGGACAGGAAAACGCCTCTTTTGAGAGGAGGATTTTAACGTGACAGCCCCAGCCTGGGCTGGGCAGTTCACACAAAAAACTGCTCTGAACTGCTCAGAAAGTGCAGCTCTGTTGCTGAAATCCCCGTGTCTGAGGATGCCTGCAGTGCTTCAGTGGTGCCTAAACAAGGGACACTCACTGCTCCTCTGTGCAGCCCCAGGTGCTGCTCACGCTGGGAGGGACGGTGGCCACAGCCTGGACAGGAGAAATGCTCTTTTTGGCAAGGGTCTTTTCTCAGAATTCCATTCAGGAGCCACTGAACTGGTTTGGGATTATGCCTGTGCAACACCTGAGAGAGATTGGGTGCTGCTCTCCTTCATGCAGCAAGTCATGTAATGTCTAAAGAAGCTCCCAAAACATTACAGAAGGGAAAGGGAATTTGATGTTGTTCTCTTCTGGAGGGTCTTCAGTGCTAAAGATGGAGGAAAAGATTGACAACCTACTAAAATCTGAACAGAAATAAGTATTTTGAGGAAATGGAATTTAGAAAGACTTAAACTTTAAAATGTATAAAAAGGTAGTTATTATATCATATATCTTATATCATATAATGCACATGAAAATGTGATCATCTAGAGTTTGTAAAATAGTGCTATAGCTTTCTAGCATACACATAATAAAGCTGAAAACTAAGTGTCATATGGCCAATCCATGATTATTGTGGAAGTTCTGAAGTTAGGATAAGCCTGATTTCCTTTACCAGGAATTTAAAAAAATCTGTATTATTTAAACTGATTCATAATACATTTTGTTTCCGTACCAAAATTATTCAGCATTACTTACTCACTTAAATTTGAGAACAAACAAAAACTACTCTGAAGAGTTTTGTGCAGCACTATAGGTAGAGTTGATTTACCTGGTACTGAGGAAGTCTCCTCGTGGTTCCATATGAGAAGGAGAAAGCACATGAGGATGAGTATGGGCACCGTGGCCACTGGCACAGTGTCAGGCACCAGGCTGGTGATGTTGTAGTGCATCGGGTTCAGCCTTTCCAGGACCATCTTTACCAAGAGACTCTGCTCTGCTTCAGAGAGAGAGAGAGAGAGAAGGGGCAGAGAGGCAGAGGCTGCCACAGCTCAGATGTGCTCAGCCTTGCACAGCACCTCCCACCCCTCTGTGGTTCTACAAAGGAGCAGCTCAGCTCTGGCTGGGGCTTTATAGCGAGAGTGGCTGCCTGGAGAGCTTGCCAGGACCAGCTTCCTCACAAGTCAAAAGAGACATGAAGCAGACACTCTTTTGGCTTGGGAATAACAAAGGTTTGCTGACCTTGATGTTGAGGCATAGTTGTGGATATTTTGGCTGACAGACCTTTTATCTCTGATACCGACTTGGCTGGCCAACACAGAGGTTTACTCCTTGCAAATCTCTAACCAAAACACAAGAAATTAAACTTTCAGCACATGTGGAAGCATTGAATGAGTTCCCTTGCCAGCTTTTTACTTCTTACTTAGCTGTTCCTTTCCTGCATGCCTGCAGTGCTAGAGTTCCTGAACTTCCAGAGTAACTCTGGTAGTTTCAATGATACAGATGAAGAACCCCATTACCCCAGAATTTGTTTGAAATGTGTATTATAGACTTTTTTTTTTACTGCCAACCTCTGAGTGTAACATAATGTAATAAAATTTATTGCATTTCTTTATGATTTTTCTGATAAATATTTGAAAAATATAATATATGCCATAGCAAACAGGATCATAGATTGTCTGTTGCCATGTTTTTACTCACTCAGCACAGGGAAGAAAACCCAATGACAGCCAACAATTCTCTAATGCATAAAGGGAACCGAAGGATTAATTCAGTTTTTTTGCACAGTTTTGAATTAAGTCATAACATATAAGAAGTTGTTGTACCTGAGAAGGAATATGTGTGAGAAGGAATGCGAATGAGAACTCATTTAACCACAGAAAGATATTGCTTGAACCTGCACAGTATTTTATTAATAAAACACCTTAATTCTGCTCTGATAATAACTAAGAATAGATTGCTTTTTTTTCTTCCTGAAACATTGTTTTAAAGCTGAAGGATATTTTTACTCAGCAGGAAGCTTTTTGATGCAGTTTACTTTCTGCCAGTGCTTTCTTGTCTTGTGCTTTGGTCTCCCACAGCAGAAAAAATGAGAGCTTGCTGTGTAGTGACCTGGGTGCTGTAATTATGTTAAAGAAAGCCAGATGGGACAGACCCTTCCCAGACACTGAGAATCCTGGTGTTTGTGGTGGAAGTAGGAAATGTATGGAGGGTAGGAAGGGAATAGGGGAAAGGGAGTAAGCAGAGGTTTAAAACCTCGCAGGTGCCTGCAGTGCTCTCTTTTGGGTGTTTTCTGTGCCAGGCTTCTGGGGTTTTTATGATCCAGAATGACCCATCTGCCAGGTGACCTCTTAGAAACGTGCCTGCTGCTGCAGTAGAGAGCAGCCCACCTGCTCTGAGAGTGTCCAGGGACAGGTCACACCCTGGCACATCCAGCTGCTGTATTGTCTTGTGTGTTGGGAAAAAAATCACAAGAATTTTCATCATGTAATGATATTTATTAATTTAAATTTCCTTGGGTGCTATTCATTACCCCAACAAAAGCATTCCTGTGTATATGTAAATATTTTATCAGCTTCTGTCCCTTTCACTATTGTGAGTTTACAGCATTATAGAGGGAAATAGCCACACTTGGGGCATATAGTTCCATTTTTATGTTCCTTTCTCTCTGAGTCTGCATTAACTTTATGTTTGTACTCCATTGCCACAGAGAGGCTCTGATGTGCATTGTTTTTTCTGTTTAGTTTTCATCTCCAAGATGTTCTGGTGTGTGTACAGTAGTTTCCCTGCCTCATATTCCCTGTGAAGACAAGCATGGAGCTGGTTATGCATTTGGGTGCTGTGAAATAAACCAATTTCATCCTCCCAATGTGTATCTATGAACATTACATCTGCAGGGTGAGCCCTGTGGAACTGAAGGTCCCAATATGTTTGCACAGTGTACTTTGCAAGGATGAGTCTCCCCCTTTTATTTTCTAAAAGTCAGCCCTGAGTTTTGATCTTGTTCAGCTCTTAAATACTCACAGCTAAAGCTTATCTTTGTTTTGGAAGTGGAATGCAGGCAGGTTTCTGTTTTTTCAAAATAGACTGATAGCAGTGGACTGGGTTTTAGATTCTTGATTGCCCCAGCTTAAAATTTTATAATTTTTAGTAAACGCAAGTTTTTCTTTTTCTGTGATATGTCCAACACATCTGTGTGCACCTTGCTGTTACATTTATAATTTTGATATCCTGGATTTTACTGTCATGTAGATGAAAGTATTAAAGGCAAAGTATTAAGTTTGAATCCTTTTTACACTCTTGACCTGATCTGAAACAGTCTTTAGTCAAAGTGGCTTCTCAAGATCTTAAACAGTTGCCATTTCCTGTATTGAGGAGTTCTTTGCTTCATTTCAATGAGTATGATTGAAGCAGAATTTCAGAGCTTGCATTTTGAACCACTTTTTTTTCATTGCAAAATCCAGCTGGGCCATGAAAAATTCACCTTAAATATATTTCAACTGAACCTCTTGTCCTACTTTAATCCATTGCATTTTTGAGAGCTGCCCACGAGTTAAGTCACTCCTGAAATGAAATCCCAGCCAAACCCATTTGGGCAGTAAGGAGTCACTGAGCAGAGTGAGAAATGGAACCAGGCTGAGTGCCCAAGGTCCATGGCAGGAGGTTTCTCTGGTCTTGCTCCTTTTGTCTTGCCTGCTGTAAGTAATTCTCCTTTCCTTGGCTGAGGAACCAGCCTGACACCAGAGGGGTTTGTTGGTTCTGATTGTTACTTACGTGGTGGAGGAAGGGTGGGGCAAAAAAGCTTTTAAAACCCCACTATCTGGTGGGGGAAAAGAGACTTATAATGAGAAAGTGCTTCTGTGACAGAACAGATGGATGTTCACAGGCTGCAGTCATGGATCTCCTCTCCTGGGAAAGCAGCTGCCAGCAGAGGGCCCTTTAGATTGCTGATTTTTGAGTCTTGGCTACAAAGCACTAGGAGAAAATTCTAGGCTCTGTTAAACATTTTCTTGCTGGAGGTAATGTGAGAAATGATGACAAGGTGCACAGTAAAGAGAAAAGCTCATTTATCTAAAGGACAGCTGTGCTGACACCTCTTATTCCAATTAGAGATTTGTACTTAATGACCCTGTCAGTAAAAGAGGAAACTCATGAAATCATATTATAGAATTGGAGCTGAAAATCTCTCTTAATTTTGAGAAGGAGGAGCTCAAAAAACTGCCTGAAGACTCTTGAAGAGTCATTCTTATGTCCTGGAGTTGTTTCCTTTGGAGTGCTTCATCTGCCAGGAGAGAAAAAAATCTGCTACTTGTTATAAATTCCTGAGCATTAATAACCCATATTAGCAGCATCTGAAGCAACTTATCTAGGTTTAAATAGTTTGGAAAAATAAATAGACTTATTTCACACAAAACCCATTTTTTTACAGGTCTGCTCCCATTGTACCACAATTGTACCAAGTTTGGCAATGTTGACATAGACTGAAGGAACACAGAACCTCTGAAAAATAAAATAGCAGATTTTAATTGATTTAAAGTGGATAATTATCTCCAGGTGTTCAGCATATGTCACTTCATGGATAGAGGGATTGTCTTGTTTCCTTGAAAAGCTGTGGGGTTTAAAGATGAGAACATCACAAGACTTTTTAAAAACTGAGAGTGCTCACCATTGCTTGTCAGGTGAGAGGCAAATGACTCTGTAAGCACCAGATTGCACATTTATTTTGTGTAATTATTTAGTGTAAGTATTTATTTAGGGTTCTGTGGTCTCTTCTAATTCTCTCATTCTCTCAGGGTGCAGTGGGGATGTCACTGAGAGTTTTCCATCACCATTTATTGGTTCTCTCATATTGTACTCTTCTTGTGACATTTTTTGTCTTTGAGTCGCTGTACTTTTTTGTTAATTATTTTTCATTTGTTTTA
The DNA here is from genome assembly GCA_013398075.1 of Notiomystis cincta. Classification (NCBI taxonomy): domain Eukaryota; kingdom Metazoa; phylum Chordata; class Aves; order Passeriformes; family Notiomystidae; genus Notiomystis; species Notiomystis cincta. Next base: position 217,236 of record VZRX01006200.1, read on the forward strand.
TTACCTAATTATTTTTATCACTTGATAATTTTCACGGTGTTTTAGTGATCTGATCCTTTGCATCTGTCAGACATCTCTCATTACGGATGGATTTGCAATCCCAGTGTGCAGAGCAGACATTTTGAAGTTGGGTGTTTTCATTACTCTGCTTCTGAAGCACTCTGCCTCGTTTAGGACTATTTTCTACTTTTAACTCAATCCTCTGCATCTCAAGAGGAAGATAAATATGGTAAAATGTGAACATGAGGGAATAAACCCCCTTTTCAGTCATTTCTAGAGTTTGAGTCAGTGGGCTGGAGTTTGTGTAGCTGTAGAGGTCTATCACATCTAATTACTATGGAAATGTATTCTAGCAGTGTGGAGTGATTATTATAGCCTTGTAAAAGAATCCTGTACCACTTGATTACTATGAAACCTAATCTAAATAGCACTTACAACTTCATCTGTTGTTTAGGTTAGAGGAGGAGGAGGAGGAGGAGGAAGAGAGAAGGAAGAGATGACAGCTTTCAGCAGAAGCTTGGAAGTGGGAATTCAGTAATGATCATCCTGGCATCTACAGGGACTCTTGACAAGTAAATGAGGAGGTAGGAGCCTAATGTTGTGTCAGAGGGCAAGTGACAGAGAAATGCAGAACATATCCATGATTTTATGGTGTTGAAAAATTGTCTGTACCATGAGATAAGAAAAATTGTCACATTGGATGCCTCTGCTATTATTTGGAATTTTGGTTTTTAATTTTGCTGAGTGTTCTTATGACAGGGTGACCTTGTTTCACAGCTGAATAGGATCTATCCCTAAAGCCTGCTTCACTGAGGTTTTGAGTTCTGTCAGCTGCCTTTGATAGCACTTGTGAAATGCTGCTGCACTGTTACAGTGCTGGTGGCCACAGCTGCATCTGCTCCAGTGGCCACAAAACTCGATTTCTTGTCATCCCTTCTGCTCAAGGGGTACAGGGGGTTCCAAGGTGCAGGGAAGTTTGGAATTGCAAATTTAAAATTACCATTGTAAATGTTGGCATTCCTGCTGTCTGGAACCAGTTTGGTCAATCAGTTTTCTTAGCATCATCCAGTACTGGCATGTGACTGGAATTTAACTGGTCCATGAGGACTAAAGCCTTTGCCAGGGAAATAAATACATTACAAACACCTTCTATAAGTGTAGGATTCCATTTGAATGTTACTGTTTGTTTGGATTACTGTAGTTAGAGCAGTGCCTCTTTTTTGTGCCTCTGTGGGGTGGTTGATGTGTGATTTGGAAAAATAACTTGCCAGTTTAGCCCTTGTCACAAAAAGTCTTGTTGCTGCTAACAAGCCACCACAATGTCTGTGAAAATTATCATGTACATGAGATGGTGCAAGGGTTTCACCTGAACCAAACATCTCCTGAAGCAGAATAGGTGTTCAGTGCCTGTAAGCCACCAAAAAGAGCTGTGGGGTTGTGCAAACTTCTGCAGCAGTGGCAGGACTGTAACTTACTGCCTGCCTGCCTCCAAGTTTCATTCCAACACCATAAGCTGTAATTAACTCAAAACTGACCAGAAAAGGAGTTGTGGATGGGCAACTAAAATCTCTCTGAAGTGCTTTTTATCAGACTCCCTGCTATGTCTGTGGCAAAGCAGACCTGTGTGTGAGGAGGGTTTTCTGTAGGTGGCTGCTGTTGGTTTCTCTTACTGCAGGACAGGTGTTGTGTTTCTCATTTCTCAAATAAAACCTGCTCTCTCTACCATAGTCATGTTTCTGCTGTTGCACTTTGACTGCTAGCAAATACCTTCATCAATTTAAGCCAAAAGCTAGTTCACACAGAAAGGACAACTCTCTAAGAAATATGAATTAAAATCTGACGTTTTTTCTCTGGCTGTAAATATCACATATTCTATCAAAGCACATAAATGAATCCTGAAGTTTATCTGTATATTTAAAAAAAACAAGACTAAGAAAGAATGCATGACAATTCTCAAACCACTCTTTGCAAATGACTTTATTGATCAGATATCATTATTAACTGAGATATAGCAGCTAGGAGAAGCACAGCACTTTTCCACAGCAAGCACAAACTGAGAGGTATCAAACTATGGTAGAATAAAAAAATTCCCAGGGTCAGGTCCAGACTTGTTCTATCTGATTTTTATCCTCACTTTTAAAATCTCACTTACAATCCAATTTTTCCACACTGTGACAGTGATGCTTGGAAATGTCAGTTTGTCCAAAATTCACACACTTCCCAACTAATTCTGCATTGCTACACAGCAACAGCTGCCAGTGGCTGTCCCGTGCTGTGTATTCTGCCTTAACTTTGTCATGGTACACAGGGAAAAACCCACTTGAGAGTCAAAAGAATTAAATCAGACACCACAGAAACACTGAAAAGATTTGGGTTTTTAATATGGGGAGCCTGTATCTATAAAAACTGAAAGGATTTCATATTTTTTGACGTAATGTAAACAGCTTGAAACGTTGCACAAAGTGAATACACTTTCTCAGGATAACTGTTCTGCAAGAACATTGCACTTTTTTTAAAAAAGAAACTTTTTAGAATACTTGCAAAATATATAGCATATTACTGTTGTTTCACTACCAAGAATTTGGCCAAAGACCTGCATATTTTCAACAAAAAAAAAGAAAATAAAATCTCTGTTTAGATAGTGACAGCATATAATTTACACGAAGATAATTACAGTAGCAGATCCAAGCAGCTCCAGAAGGCATACTTCCCACTCAAAACAAAAATAAATCCCATTTATGTAATGTCCTACCCATACTGTTTGAAGAGAAATGCTGGAATATGAATTGAAAATTTACCTGTGTCTTCTTGTTACTTCTGGATTTTTGCCGGTGGAGAGTGCTATCCTGGCTCTTGGTGTGCTCCTCTTCAAGGTCTGGAGAGGTTTTCTGGTGATCACTCTCTGTAGCATCTTTTATGCAGGTGCTTCTTGTTGCTAAGAGATCAGTTGCTTGGAGATGGAAGTTTGTTTATTGTAATGGATCAGGGGCTGTTGCTTTGAAAAGAAAATTTTGTAATTTTACCTCCACAGCTCCATGTATCTGCTGCAAAACAGCCAATGGCAGAGACACACGTGCCTAGTGCTGATTAGAATTGTGGCTGGAGAGTAAAAGAGAGAAGTAAACAAAGTTTATAATTTCTGTTTGATGGCTCTGAACATGGAAACACATTTACCTTAACCAGAGATACAACTAGCAGAAATTGTATCAACTCTTTGCCAAGGGTATCTAAAGGTATTTTCAATTTCCAGCAGCAAGGAAGTCCAAAAGATTTATTCTAAAATAATAGTAATGTGTGAAGTTGTCAATACCTTGTGTAGGATGCAGTCCTTCACTGCCACTGGAGAGGATTAACTGCTGTCCTGCACACTTTGGGTGTGCTCTCAGCCTCATTCCCCAGCTGGTCTGAGAACTCCTCAGAGTGACCACACAACCTCAGGTTGGTTCCTCTGATTTGTGGTTCTTCTCCTTTATTTTGCTTTAGTTTTGGGCAACTCAAACAAACTTAACTTCCAATTGTTTTGAAGAACTGCACTATGTGATTACAGGAGACATGAAAGCAATGCCCAAAGACCTGTAGGAGAAGGTGTTGATGAAATTAGAAGAGGAGAGCATGGATAAGGTACCTGTGCCTGGTTTGAAGCAAGAGAAATCCAAATTGTCTCAATGTCTGCTCTGGGAAACCCTTGCCTGGCTCAGCTGCCTCTTTTGTAAGTTCACCCCTAGGAGTCCAAACAGACTCTTCTGGGGAATAGGTCAAAATCATCTTTTTGTGTTTAGTACTCTGAAGTTTAGAAAATGCAGTGACTCAGTTCTGTTTCCAGCAAGGCTGTGTTACATCCTGTGGCAGCAAGACACTGTGCATCCTTGTCTTTCACTGTCAGGCCACAAATGTAAAAGATTCTCATAAAATGTTTTCATTCTTCTTTTCCTGAATTCACTCAGAGCTTTAGCATTTGCATTTCTTTAATAAGAACACTCATCTAACAGGGAAAGGGGGCTTGCATTTAAAGAACTGTGATTCACTTGGAACAGAAGGTATTTAAGGGTTATGTACAATAGTTCCAGTGATGGAATATTTTTAACTCAGGAAAGGATGAAAGAAACCTAGAATTTTGTTGAATGTAAAATCTCTTTTGAGAAGCCTTTCTTTAAGTAAATAAATAAATAATGCAGACAGTTTGGGGAGAATAAGGACTGGATTCATGCACAAATTCTTGTGGCATTACTGCAATCCCGTGGAAGAGGCTCAGCTTAGACAACCAGAAACAAACATAATTTCAATCTGAGAACTGAACTCTTGTTCTTTTTCCATGTGCACACCCTCTTCCATTTCTCTTTATTATGCAGAGACTTGTTTACAGTACAAGCAAAAATGTGCAGAACTTCAATTTTATCTACAAATTTTTGTGTTCTGTGTTTAGAGCTGAACACAATAATGGTTACAACCTGTGGAACCTGATAGCCTGAAAGTGTTAAAATTATTTTTATTTCAAAAAGATGCTAGGTGGTTGTGACTTTTGAGCTTGCCTAAAAGTTTAAGGAGAAGTCATGCATTAGTATTTTTTCTTTATTTTTACAAGCCAACTGTATGTTCTTACTGCTTGTAGACTGGGGATATTCTGGAGGAGCTGGATTTTGGGGTTGGTTTTGGTCCACTGCATGATGTATTTCTGACAGTTGTTAATGTGGGCAAGCTAATGTAAGTGCTCAGCTCTGAAGCAGATGGATAATTGTTCCAGAGAAACAAAACTGAGAAAACTTTCTCATACAAGGCTATCACAGATTTTCCAGCTCTTTCCTGTGTCCTGGAACTGGTTTATGGCATTTTGTGTTGTGGTTTCAGCTGCTGAGAAGAACAACAGCTTGTGCTGAGCTTTCTGTGCTGATTTTCTTGTTGTGTTCACATTTTTTTTTCAGAAGCCCAATTTGGTGTTGTTGCCACTGCAAACACATCATTTCTCTTGTGTTCTGTTGAGGAAGGATGCAAGGGAAGTTCTGATCCTCCAAAAGCTTTTGTGGTCTCAGCCACCCCTCAGTGATGTGTTTTGTTTTATTGGTGATGGGTCAGGCTTTAGCATTAGAGAGTAACTTGGCTATTGGTGAAAGAGCTCTTGGAGGCATTGCTTTCATTAGTACTTAATTGAAATTAAAACAAATAACAGCTTTATTTGGAAGCACCTAAATCCTTAGATGTTCTTTATTACATGAGCACAAAATGAACTGCTTAAGTACTCATTTTTGAAAGCTCATCAGAATGATGAGCTTAGTAAAATAAGAAGTTAATATGAGGAATATGAAACAAATTCAGTTATTTTCTTTGTCAGCAAGTGTTGCTAGAAGTTTAGGGGAGACCAAGAATGGCCATTTTCTTGTAAAACACATTTTTATTCCGTGCTCCATGATAATTTATTTAACCAGAAGTACATGTCTAAAAATGAAAAATTCTGTTAAAGTTTTTGTTGGAGCTCCTTCTTCTGACAGTGCTATGTGTCTACTTACTGATACAGGGAATTAATGTATGAATTCAGGGGTAGGAAGCTGATTAAGATGGTCATGAAGTAGTCTCAACATGGGTAAAATAGCATGAAAGTTATTGTTTCTATTTAAACTGTGCTTTGTCGAGACTGACTTCTGTGGGATACAACTTTAAATCAAATAATATTTCCATATACCAGAGAAAATGTATCTTCCTCTCATGCCAAAGAATTCCTGGAACTTTGCATAATGCAACCAGAATGATTGGACTTGTTGTTCACTACAAAGGTCTATGGTTGAATACTACAAATTCTTCAGAGCCTGAGTAGGCATTCACTGAATTAACAAAGTTGGGTTTTATACCATTAAACAAAAATAAAGCAGGTTTTTTTTGTTCTAAATATTTCACAATAGGCTGTTGAGGGACAAGGATGCAAACTGCTCTTCATAGCTGAGCAGAAGGGTATGTAACCTCCTCGGGACCCTGTGGCTCCTATGAGAACACTGATTAAAGCTCTGCTCTAGCAACAGGGGCTTGAATCTCCCCTAGTAACTATAGGAAGAAAATAGCCTAGGTTAAATCAGTGGCAGTGAAATCACTAGTATAAAAATCACTATTATGAAACTGGTGGGATGGGTTCAGGCTCAGATCTTTATTCTTTTTATGTCCTGATGGCTTCATTGCAGTCTGGAGGGCATGAGGGAAATGCTTGTTTACCCCAAGGGTGGATAGCCACAGGAGAATCTGTCCCTGAGAAACTCCTGGATGTGTGAGCAAGCAAAGGAAAGAGGAGCAGAGACTTCTGTGTGAGCATGGACTGTCAGCACAAGGTCCTGCTGCAGGTCCATGGAGATTGCTGCTCTGTGCTGGATATTGGACAGAATCAGGTGCCAGGTGGGGAGTTTAAGCATGGGATAAATGTGTGTTCTTCCTCTCTGTGCCTTTCCTCCCCTAGATGAAGATAAAGGAATCTGAAGTGGCACTCAGACATCCCTATGTTTGCCATAATGGCTCCCTGTCTTTCCCAGGAACTCAAAAAAGACATCATGGTAATTTAAGCAGCCATTTTATTCCTTCTCTTTAACTTCCCATAGATGTTATTTTCCTGTTACCTTTAACAAGTCAGTTATCAAGTACTGAGAGAGCTGAGACTACTGCAAGTACCTGTCTTCAAATACTGCCAGTGTGGTTTCTAATTCAGGTGTGCATCAGCCAGGGAGGAGGTGATGTTCAGCCTGTCAGGTTCCCTCACTGCTGAGTGAAATTGTCCAGCAGAGCATACACTGTGTGTGCAAAAAGTTATCAGCTCCTCAAAACTGTGTCAGTGAACTGCTTCAGATTCTGAGTCTGTTTCAGTCCACTGTTATTGAAGAACTAGGAAAGCACAAATGCTGCAGAAGGTTTGCAGGCAATCAGCTTTAGCCATTGCCTTCGTTTCCAGCCACACTCCCAGTGCTGCCTTGGGAGGTGCTGCTTCTAAACAGCTCCTTCATTCGGCAGCACCCACTGCACTCTGAAACCTGTTCACATCCTCCCTGACTGCTTCTGTGAGTTACCCATTCACCCATTGACAGGATACACTATCCATTGTCACAAAGGCACCCTCTGAAGAAGAGTGTGAACATAGGCAGGTGTGTTTTGAGGGAGTTACTAACACCCAATATTGGGCATTACTCATTTTACATCTTGTATGTGAATTTTTCTTGTGCAGTGTCTTGTAAGGAGCTGTCATGTTTGGCCTTCCTAACATTATATTCAGTGCAGAGATGGACTTTTTTGGCCTTGCCAGCAGAATTTTCTTCCTGCAAACCAGAGTTTGTCTCCCCTAGCTGATGCCATTTAAAAAAATCCCCCAAGTACTCTCATACCAATGTAGTAGATTGAACACATTTATACTGCCCACGTTTTCTCTTTCATGCCCAGCTTCAGAAGGTCTGTGCTGCTTGCAGTTCTAACACCAGGCAGATTTGGCAATTCTATTTCACAAATCTTCACAATTCTCTTTCTAGCTTGTTACCCAAAGCCCCGAATTTCAGAGTGTGTTGGGAAGTGTGGGTGCTCAACATCTAGAGTGTCATGGTCATCAAAGTTTCAGTGAAGAACATTGGCTCCTATTCTGGAAGGAAAGAAAAGCTTTAGGAGAAGCTCCTCATGCTGTCAGGTACAAAACAGTCCATAAGTGCCTCTTGAAATCTTTCTGCCTGTACTGCCTGGAGACAGGTACAAGTCTTTAGACATCACCTTTGGGTACTTGGGGCTCAGTGTTACTGCTTTTGTAGGGTTTCTTCTTTGGTTGCAAATGCTGTCAGTGTAGGGAGCTTTATAAAATATGTTCCATGTGGGCTTGAACACTCAAAAGGATCTCTGCAGTGATTTCTTTTATCTGGAGCAAATGCAGGCAAAACTGCCAGTGGGATGACCATATGCAGCTCCTTAATTTGTGTGCATGTGTTTTAATTTTCTTTAAGACAGGTCTCACATGATGTTTGTGTTCTCTGGGCTTTCTTACAACCATTGTCCCCCTGAATAATCCATATGTGAGGAGGTGCACAAGTGCCAGGGGGCTGGCTCAGCTGGTTTGTGAGGGCAATTTTCACAACAAATCTGTAAGGAAGAATGTCCTAGTCTTAGGCAAGGAGCCTCAGACCTTGAGAGGGGTCCCTGCTCAAGGGGAGAGTCACCTGGAGTGCATTCCAGGGACAATTCAGAGGAAGCTTGAGTTGGACTCATCCCAAGATCTCTCTGCCCTGGGGAGATCCCTGCCCTGCAGCCCAGCAGGGAGGGCTCAAAGGCAGCTCCCTCAGGCTCCCATGCTGCTGGAATAAAGTGTTTGGCTCTCAGTGAAATGGTGGAATTTCAGTTGAAAGGTGTGCAGGGGACTCCTGTGCATTGCTGCTCTCTGGGCCACCCTCCTCCTCTGGGGGGTCCTGGAGGGGGCTCTGGCCAGCTGGGGGTCAGGACTTCACCTCCTTTGGAGCCAATATCCAAACATCCGCCTCATTTTCTCCAGCAGCCAAGTGCATCTCTCACATTACCCCCAAAAAATCCCTCTCCTCATTTTGTCCATATCAGATTGGTAGAATAGCAGTGAAATCTCCTAATGAAAGCCAAAGTGGAAAGAGTTAACAGTTTTGATATTTTTCTCCTGTTAGTCTGTCCAAATCTTCAGACTCTTGTAGACCACACTTGTTAATTCAAGAAGTTCTCCCTGTTTGGGAGAAGGGGACAAGGTGTTCTTGTCACAGGCAGAAGCAGCTGTAATGGTGTGTTATAGGAACAGGTCATGGATGCACTGTCTAAAACTAACTCTCTATTTATTAAGTGCCTGAGCATCTACACTTTCAACTTGTTAGCTGGTCAACTTGTTTTCATTTTATTCCTTCTCCTGAACTGGCATTTCAGCTGGTGAGAAAAAGAAAGAGGTGTGTGAAGATTTTTGTCCTTGATGTGCAAGGACTAGTGAGGACTATATTAGATTTTCTGTCTTTGTCTGTGGGCACAAGGCTAATTTGAGAGCAACACTTTGGGGAGTGGAGAAAGGTGCTTTGAGAGACAATCTGTTCCCTTGTCATGGAAAAATGTGCAAGATGTTCAGAGCACTTTAGGATGAGTCTTCAGATTGTTACAGAATTCTTTGTCAGTTAAATTCTCTGTCTTGTTTTTCTTTTTTTTTTAAGATCTGCTATCACAGGGAAGTCTCTGCAGTTCTCATGCAGTGTTTTATGTGATGTCTGCAATAAAGCTGATATCAAACTTGTAAACTTTTAAACTACTTCCCTTATTTTTTCCCCACTTTCTGTCTTCTGGTGCAACATTTAGAAAAAATGCTCCAGTATCCACTTAGTTTTTTCTAAGCAAATCTCTGTTATTTGGCAGTTTACAGTGGGAACAGGAGTCCACTACTCTTTCACTGTATCACATAGAATTCTTTTTAATGGTCACTTGGATATACTGTGGGATGCTTCAGGAAACATTTTTTTAACAAGTGGAAAGTTCAAAACAAACTTGCCAAACTTTTGCTGAAATGAAAGAACAGCCAAAGCTCCCAGCCAGGCAGAGCAGCCCTGCTGAGAGTGCAGAGCGAGAGCATTTTCTCAGGAGAACTGAAGCACTGAAAGCAATACCAAAGTTTAGCCTGGAGAGAAGGGATGTGGCCATCAGGTGAAAATGCTGTTAACCCCTCCTTGTTCTGAACCCTCTAATCTGCTTCTCTGGGTGCTGTTAGAGAAGTCAATTCCTGTGTTAGGACAGCCTTGGCTGCACAGTCCCTGAAGGGAATCAACTGAACCAACTAAAAGCTGTAGAATTTCAGTTTGAAAATGTTCCTTTACAAGAATTCTCTCTGTGTTGGAAAACACTTTTAACCTCCTGTATTATTATGGCTCCACCTTGTAAAAGCTGCAAGTCAGTTTTGTAGAAAGCAGTGTTTTATGTTTAGGCTCTCTCATGTAAGAGTCTGATGGAATATTATATTTCCATGCTACACAACACAGTGTGATAATTGTAATCCTCTGCAGAGGAAGCTGTTGGCAAAACCAAAATAGTTGCCTGTGGGTATGTAGCAAAACAACCAAAATTGCTCTCTGGTTGTGAGCTCGGAATTCATGACCCAGAATGTATCACAAACGCTGTGATCTGTAAAAAAATTCTCTTTAAAGTTGTATGTAGGTATGTTTAGTCCAGGTCATTTCTGATAAGCTCTGAAATGCAAACAAAGCCAAAGGTATCATAACCTGCACAGGTAAGAATTATCTGTAATTTTGTTTTCAGCCACTCAAAAATGAAATGTTTACTTGTCCATTGCAAAATTGCTCACAGTTACTGGTGTGTGTAAGCAAGTAAAACACAATGTATTTTCTAAAAACCTGCTTGTAACAAGGTAAACTCAAATTGAAGAGGCAGCACTGAAATTTATTCACCTGAAGACACTTATTTGCTGAAGATTATGTCTAAGACAGCAGCAGAATGGAAGTGGTGCAAAATCCTCTTCAGTGTTTGGTGGAATCCAGTCAATTTCAATAACTGAAATGCTCAGAATTATTAACAATTCTGAGTTAAGCTTTTGTAAATAGTCTCAAAACAGCCCTGCACAGGGCAGCACTCCACAGTAGTAGAGAAGGTGGCTCTGAAGGGCAGCAGAATGGTTCTGTTACTTCTCTGCCTGTGAAAATTCCCTCTGCTTCTTAGTAAATGTTCTCAAATGGAAGTTTCTCTGCTGTGCTTGGGTGACTGAAACCACAGGCTGGGGAATGTAATTCAGAGGAAATCTCCTGGGCTGTATTTTTCTTAATGACTTAGATTGTATTTCTAGGCTCAGGAGAGGCCAGGTCCAGTAGATCTTCCCTAAAAACTAAATAAATAATTGATCCAAGGCTTGAGCAGTAAAAAAAAGGTTAGAGTGTTCTGGATTATGAATATTCTCTTTTTTAATGAATAACCAAACCCATCATTGTAGCTTTGCTTCACATAAATATTTATATATTGAATAATCATCATCTCTACTTGCCAGGCTCCCTACCTGTAATAAACCCTGATCTAATTCTATAACACATAAATGGCAATCCCTCATGCATGAATTTTAAAGTTAGTATCTAAATAGACAAATTAGGTGGCTTTGTGTAGTCACTTAGCTTTGCAAGGACACTTATCAGCATCCAAATTGCATCAAAAGTAGAATATTTAAAAAAAAATCTCAGATTAGCCCAAAATCAGGCTGCATCTCATCTCTGCTGAAGAGTAATATATTGTGGTGAATCACTCTAGAAGGGTCAATTTTTCTGTTTGGTGGGGTTTTTCTCCTCAGTAGCTGATCTGGCTGGGGAGATGCTGCAGTTCTTCCTCACTTCCCTCACGTAGTGTCTTCAGCAGTGATTTGCAGCTTTCCCACCTGCAGGAACTGTGCAGTGATGTTTATTGCACTTTAAAGCTATTAAAGCTCTGCTCATGCTGGTTACAAACCCCCCCCACAGATCACAAATGCACCACATGCACTGAATGTGTGCTCATGGTTACATCCAACCATTCCTCACAGGAGCACTCTGCACCCCAGCAAGTGGCTGAGAATGCAGGGCTGCAGCACCCAGCCAGTCATGCTCAAACCCTCAGAAAGTGTCTTGTCTCAAAAGTCTTTCTGACTTGACCAACTTGTTTAGAAAATTAAGATATTTTTGAGTTATGAGTTGTGGCATTTCTCAGCCTTTTGTGGGATCTTCAGATCTCTCGCTGTGGAGACAAGGAACAGAAATTCAGACAGAGCAATCTGAGGCTTCTTCCCAGACGTGGAATGTGCCAAATTGCTGGTTGACGTGGGCTGCAGCAGCTCCAGTGGCTGCAAAGGAACTGAGTATTCTGCCAGAGTGCCCCCTCCATCCTGTATCCCCAGAACAATGGGGATGTTGTGTCACAGCCATGTGCCATTCCCAGATCTGCACAGACTCCCACATTTTCTGCTCTCAGATTAAGGCTCACACAGCTCTGAAACAAGGGGGCCTGGGGGAAAGGAATGCACCCCTTCCTTCACCTGCAAAAACCCCAGTGCCTTCCACAGGGCAAAATACTCAAAACACAGTTTCATGTCTGCACATTCTATAATTGTACATGCAGCTGCTCTGAAAACTGTTCTTCTAGATAATTTATATTTAGAAAACCATATTTCAAGTCTAAGCTAATAATAAAAATGTATATATTATCTTTGCTTTCCTGCCTTGGTTCCCTTTTCTCTTATGTTATGACTTGAAATTATAAAATCACTGGCATAGAGAGAGTCTTTTAGGAAATGTGTCTGAGCAAGGTTTGGTTTAGTATCAGACATTCCCTGGGTGGTATTACTTCTGTGAATATGATTAATTTTCCTTAACTCTAGACATGTAGGTCTAAACCTGTCTCCTGGCCCTGCTGTGCTGTTGGTAGAGGAGAGGCAGCACATCATTTCTAGGATGTGCCTCACCTTGCTCTCAGGTGTGTGTGTGCTCCCTTAGTTCCCAAATCTGCCTCTGAGAGCCACTGAGGTGTCATGGATAAGCTTGTTAAAGGTTCCTCTTAATCCAGTGTGTGTGATTTTTATCCTGATCTTGGGTAAATTGTCAACAATTATTTATTTTCTGATGGAAACTTTAACTCCTCTAGCTGAAGAAGACCCAATCCTAGGTTATTGGTAGATTTTAAAGATGAAAATGGCAGATTGATTTAAATTGCTTTAATATAGCTGGTTTTAATGTCATTCTAATGCATGGTTTTACTGTTTAATTGTCTTTGTTGCCTCTCTTTGTCTTTAAAATTGCAATGGGTTTTCCTATCAGGACCTCAAAGAATATGTCCTGTGGTTTTGAGTTGGCATATAGTGCCTATAATAATCTACCAGCATAACCTCTATATAATATTATACATATTATAATTATATATAATGATATACACACATATATCATTATATAATAATTATATAAATAATAATAATCTATAATAATTGCCTCCTGAGTGTTCTGAGATCACACTGCTATTCTCCATTTATAAATTATCCCACTGCAGTTGGTACATTTCTTTTTAGCTGTGTTTGTGGCTACGACTGTGTGCAGTTTTCTGAAAGTCAAAGATATCAGTAGTAAATTAATTATTTGACATTTCTTCTGTACAACATATTAGACAGTGCTATTATACAGTGCTATTTCTTTCTCTTGGCTTACAATTTATATTTATGGTGTGTATAGTTATATGCCAAATGAATATGTTCAAAGTGCTCAAATAGGCAAAATTTTGTTTGATCCTCTGTGAATCACAGTGGTAAATATGAATGACAAAAAGTTGAGGGAAGGAAGCTGGAATACTGCTTGTATTTAATGTTTCCAGATTGAAAATTACCAAGAGCTGCAGAGGGGGGTTCTCACAAGGAGCTCTGTGCAACAGTGGCTCTCAGGGGTGGATGCCATGTGGAGTGAGATGTGATGTGGAGAGGAGTGTTTGAAGCACAGAGGCAATCTTAATTCTGCTCTACTTTATATCCAGCTATTTTATTGCTTCCAGGGCCACAGAGACATCCACTCCTGCTCCTTGGACAGACTTCCTAAAAGTGGATGGCACAAAAGAGTTTCATAGTATACAAACTCCACATTTTTTCTGTGTGTTTGGAATACCAAAAATTTTTCTTTGTTCTTTTGCATCTCTGTATGGAGACAATTTAATTTTGATGATTTGTTTGATACTGAGTATTTAGTATTTAATTCCTGGCTGTGTTTTAGGGTAGTTGAGGATTATCATCTTCCTTTGCTTCCTTACTGAACTGCAGGATCCTCTACAAAACCAGAGACTGTTTTTCAAGGGTAGCTATCTGGATTTCTCCAGTTCTTCTCATTGTTTTCAGATTTGAGTGGTGGTACAGAGATTTGATAGATCTTTTAAGCCACTTACCATTTGTCCTGTGTTCTGATCAGTTGCTTTTATTCCCATAGTTTAGGTTATGGGTGGTTGTAGCTGTGGTGTAGGAATTGTTCTGTTTCTTTGCTCCTTAAGTCATCTTTGTCTATGGTGCAGCTTTGGTTTTTTCCCTAACATGTGTTGGAGGAATTCTGAGCAGTTTTCTGGGAAAATAATCTTTAGCTGCCAGTGCCCTGATGATGCATCTCTAAGGCATCTCCCTCCAATTTATTGAATGTTCATTCAAAGACAGTGAGACATTCTGCTGCTGCCATTGAATAGCACTCTTTGTGCTGCAGCTCTTCCAGTTATTTATGGGGGGTTTTTTTGACTTTCAAACACCAACTTGGCCTACCTAGTAAGAAACACTTTTTCACTGGGTCCTAATTTATGATTTATCTTAAGACCGGATATTCCAAAGTAACAGCTGGCATATCCTTTCCTCTGCATAAATTTGCTTATTCTTGCAGCTCTGTAGTAAGTAGGTATTTCCTGAAATCAGAAGTAATTTTTAAGGTCTTTGTTACTGATTCCTTGAGGAGCTTTGTGCCACTGAAAAGCATAATGCAATCTTTAAGGAGTTGGGGTATTACTCCAGCTTTTCCACATCTCCTCTGATAAAAAATCATGGGAATTATAGTATTTTCTGTTTATTTTTATCTTCTTCCAATAATTTTATTGTTCCTTGAGAAGCAAGCCTGTATCCAGTATGCCATAATCTGTGTGGAATGTATGTGCAGAAACGGAGTGGGAGGCACTCTGGGTGTGTCCCTGATGGAAGCTGAATTAATGCTGTGGGGTGAGGTTGATCACACAGCTCAGTGTGCTCTGAATCACTAAATCTGCTGTGGTGGCTGGCCTACAATTGCTGCAAAGACATTGCAAACCTACGTGCTCCAGTTTTTCTGAACATGAATGTGCCAGCACCTAATATGAATTTCAAAATCAAGCCTCTCTTTTTGCATGTAGTCAGAAGCCTTTTAATATTTTAAAGCTAAGTCTTTGCTGTAGAAACAATGTTGGTTTCAGTGCCAGTATTGAAGTGCAATTGGATGGAGCAGCTCTGCAGCTGCTCAGCTGCTGGTGCATGCCATGGTTTGAGCAAAGGGAGCAGGGATGAGGAGGAAGGGAAGGGCTTTTACAGCTCTGACTGGGATTTCCTTCCTGAGCACATCCATGCTGAACATGTGGCTGCAGCAGTTACCAGCAGTGTCAGCTGTGGCAAGGGAAAGCACAAGGAACTTACTGAAAAGCCATAACTGTTCATCAGTTTGACAGTCCAAAGAATGATCTTCCCCTTCTGCTTTGTAGGTTTGCAGAGTATAGTAGCTTTGGCATTGTAAAATGAATATATTAAACCTCTGGAATATTTCTTGGGGAGAAGGGTGATCCAATAAAATCTGTCACTTATCATGGCAGGCTATGAAAACTTTAAACCACCTTTCTTTGCTTTAACTAGTTCAGGAAAAGAGATTTACCTTCTTTCTAACAGCATTCATAAAGACTCTAATCTGGCCAGCCTTCCCATGGCATGGTCAGAGGCACTTTGGTTAACTGGTTCATAAGAGGATCATCCTCAGCAGCTTGGTCCATCTTCCAGCATTAGTTACCCAAGTAAAAACAATGTTCCAGCCTCCAATGTGCTTTATCACTGGGACAGCTGCCAAAATAGATGAGATTTCAGTAATAACAGCTTCTAATAAGTAAAACATCAGTGGGAGCATTAGTTGTGTGTGACACCATCTGAATACCTTGTCAGCTTGAGAATAATCAAGGAATATTTTTTATTAAACACATAGTGAGTAATTTGGATACAAAAATACCTCTTGTGGTAAAGCTGTGTTTTATTTACTGAAAATTTATTTCAGCTCTGCAAAGCTGGAATTCTAAAAAGCACAAACATGGTGTTGGCTCTGCAGTTTGCATATTGGTAGTTTCTTTCTGGTTCCAGTACTACTTGGACAGATTTCTGTGACCTTTGTATGCCCTGTCAGTTCTGATGCAGTCGTGTTAGGATGAGCTTTAGAGACACAGATTCTGAAATGCCAGGAAATAATTGAAGTGCTGCTTGCTGGCATTCTACCTAACTGAGAAAATGATGGATCTAGGGGATAACACTTTTCTCACATGGGTTTAAATTGCTACTGAGCAAATTTTTCTGTCTTTTTGAGAAGAAAATGGCAGTAATGTTTCTAGAATTTACCAACAACCTTCCTAAGCCTCCATCTGGCTTTGCTGATCACCACTGGGACCATTAATTTTTATCATGGAGAGGGAACAGGGGCACTGAGCAGGAAGTGCATTGCAGCTGGTAACAAGCACTGTATGGATGAACCAAAATCTCAGCTGTGGGGCACAGGGACAAGAGATCCAGAAGGAGACTCAGGGTTATCAGGCAGTCTCAGAGGATGAGAGAACACAGAGACATTTGAACCAAGTGCTGTTCTTATGGGATGGAGGAACACTCAGTACAAAGCAGGGACAGCCACAGCCCAGTCAGCTGCTCCTGCCACTGGAGTAGCTGACAGGACTTTCAATGAAGTCTTGGGAACCTCTTTGCTGCAAAATTGTGCTGTCAAGTGATTCCTGATTTTCAGAAATCGGTCAGTTTCTCGCCACAGGTGTCCTGGCAAGCCAAGTGCACACACTGCCATGAACCTGTGGTACAGGTAGGGGCCTGGGAAAGAGCTCTGCTACTCTGCCATCCAAGCAGGTTCTGGACTGCAGCTTGGACAGGATGTCTGTAGTGATCCAATGGCCCATTTCTTAATAAACATTGTTCAATTGCTTTTTGATTGTAATGCAGAGAAAACCTTGCAAGATTAGGCAGATGGGAAAGCAAGAGTACTAAGAGTGCTATACTGCTTTTGTTATTCTCCAAATTGTAGCTCATAATTATTGTATTCTTTTTTTTTACTCAATCATTACACTCTGAAATGGACAATAAAGATGAAGAATCGTTGTGCTGTATGGTCTCTGGGGTGCAGTTCTGTTTGTTCTTGGACAGAAAGTTTTAGTTTGCTGGTGTGATAGATTCTTGCTCATTTTGTTATATCTGTGAATTATAAACTAAGCCTGCCTGAGATATACTGTCTTCTGGGAATTTCTGTGCAAGGTCTTATTTCTTTCTCTTCTTTCTTCTTTACAAGAGTTACACTATAAGCAAAACTGAAATATGCACTTCCATGCTAAACTGGGACATCAGCTGCAGAGTCTGCTGGTTTTGGCTGGGATAAATTTATTTGTTTTCCTAGCAGCTGGTGCAGTGCTGCATTCTGGAGTCATGAGAAGAATGCTGACCCCGCAGTGACACCCTGGCTGGTGCTGAGCAGTGCTCACCTGCAGTCAGGGACCTGTCGGATTCTCAGGCTCTGGCAGGGAGCAGGTGCACAAGGAGCTGAGAGGGAGCACAGCAGGGACAGCTGACCCCAACTGGCCAAGGGATTTCCACACCAGGAACGTCACTCCCAGTATATAAACTGGGGGGAGCCTTTGTTCTTGTAGCTTTCACTGGCATCAGAGAGGCTATTCACATCCTGGAGGACTTTGTGACACCTTCAGAACAGTTTGCCAAGGCCCAAAGCCTCAAATGACTTTTCAGCAAGATTTTGCATATTTGGTTTTGTAATTATTCATTAGAATATAATAGAGTAAGTTTAGACTAGATCTAGGGAAGAAATATTTCGCAGTAAATGTGGTGAAACACTGACACAGGCTGTCCAGAGAGGTGATAGGTGCTCCATCCCTGGAAATATTCATGGCCAGGTTGGATTCAACCTGGTCTGTTTGAAGGTGTGCTCTCTGCAGAGGGATTGGATTAGGTGACTTTTAAAGGTGCCTTTCAGCCCAAACTCTTCTTTGTTTCTGTGCTGGTAAGCCTTACACCTTTGGGTGCATGGTGATTTTCTTGTGTCTCATCTGCCATCATGGGATGAGATGGAATGATTGTTCCCTCTTCTCTCATCTTGCTCTACCTATACCTATCATGGCAGTTTCATAAGGAAAGAGTCTCTGATGCAATGCCTGAGGACATCAGCACTTTTTGCAGTAGCTTTTTATTTCAGAGAGACAAGAAATTTAATATGATGAAGTTGTCTTCCTGTCTTCTTTACTGTGCTTAGGCAGCTGTAGCAGAACTGAGTGTATTAAGTTCAGATTTGGTTTGACCTAAGAGTTCATCTGCCAATGTACCATGGGATTAGCATGAATTACAGGTCAGTGGCATAGCTAGAATGGAGACAAAATGAATGTGATCAGTTGCAGCAGAGAATTGTCACTTTGACAAAGGATCAAAGCCCTCTCTTGTGGGAAATTGGCATTCGAAAGCTGGGAATTTCTTGAGGTCGATTTGAAGTGGTATCTGTAAGAAAGTGCATGGCTTTGATTTGAAATGTCAGCTTTAAAAATAACTTTTTGAAAAGTGTTTTGAGTTTGAGAGTTTCCACGTTCTTCATGAAGTCTTGGTGTTGGGTCAGATTCTGCTATATGCTGAAATTCATTTTCTTATCTTGGCTGTGAATTAACTGATCACAAAATTTGTTATATTAAAGCTATCCCATATCACAGAAGGTTTAGCAGGAGTAATTTGGGAAAGGTCTGTGCTTGAACAGGTCAGTTGTTACGAGTGAATGACGTACGATGTTTGTAAGGAGCGCAGTGATGGTTTGAGCTGCAGGATCCGTGTCACGGATCTGTGTGATGGCAGCATCTGTGTAACGAGGGATTTTTGTTATGCACTGACACTGCTCGACACCTGGAAACAGCCATGCACAGTCAGTGGTTTGAGAGCACGCCTGGTCACAGGCTGTCCCCGGCCCATCCTCCTCGGAAGTGACCGAGAGCAGCTCCCCAGTGCTGCCCGGCCTTGCGGGGACGGTGCCCAGCCGTGGCACGGGAGG
>VZRX01006201.1:0-39696 GCA_013398075.1 Notiomystis cincta
TTGTGTCCAAACCGGCACAGACTACAACTATATTTGCAAAATTTATGTTTAATTCAGGGGTCAGCTCTTTCAGTTTTGGGGGTTTTGTTAAAAGCATTCAAAATATGTCTCTCCAATTGTTCACTATTACCACAGTCCTGATCTGGAGACAAAAATAAACACATTTATCCAATCAGGATGTTTGTATTGAGTCTATTTGTCAGCATGCAGGTTAATATGAAATTAAACACTTTGTAGATGGAAACATTTAGCACTGAAATGAACCTGCCAGTGAGGGTTAATTAGACAATCAAGTAAAAGAGCTGGCAGTCTGTCTGCCAACGTGGCATTGCTTCTCCAAACGGTGCTCTTTGGTTTACAGCAGAATGCCAAAGCTATGCTATGTTCTGTGTGGGTGAAAAGGATGAGGAAGCACTGGAAAAGGCTGCCTGGAGAGAAAGGAAGGGCTTTCTCCAAGGAAGGCACCCTGAGCTGCAGGACAAATGAGAAGAGAGAGCCCTTAGAAAGCTGAGCCAGGGGAGAGCTGATAGCAAGTCAGCTAATTACAGGGCAAGAGCAGGAGACCTTGCTAGAAGTGAAGTCTATTTCCAGATCTGTGTATTTCACAGATATCCAGGGCAGTGGCTTGCGGCAGTGGCACACAAATGCTTTTATTTATGCTTTTCCATCAATTAATTTGGGTGAGGCATGATTCCGAAGCACTTGGCTAACACTCTTCAGTAATGATTCCTTGCTTAAAGATGCAGCTGATGTGAAACTGGTGAAATGACATAACTTAAAATCAGCTACCTAATGCATTTGCTCAAGGAATTTGAAGTGTAAGAAGGTGTGCCAGAGAGAATAAAAAAGGTAGGTTTAAGACAAATACTACAGAAAAAAAAAACCCAAAACTTAAAGAAAAGAATCACCTCTTAGTAAGCAGCAGCAGAAACAAGACCTTCCTGCAAAGAGGTGAAATGTGGAGTCCCAGAGTCACAGGGGATTTCTGAGTGCTTTATACACTATCTCGTTTTTTCTTTTACATTATTAGTCCTCAACTGTACTCCTTGGATGTGATGTGTGTGTCATTTAAGTGCATTTTACCTGGCAGCAGCATTGAACAATTCCTGCTCACTTCTTCCTGGATTAAGGGGTGGAGTGTATTTCACTGGATCACGCCCTGGATCCATTTCACAATCAGAACAGGAGGCAAGGAGAAGTCAAAAGAAGGCAGGAACAAGAAGAAAAGATAGCTGGATGCACAGCACTGCTGTCTTTAGTGGCACTGAATGTACATAAAATTCAGCCCAAATTGCTATGATAAGATGGATGACTGTGTGGTGGTGATGGCAGCATGACCAAGAAGTTCTGTGTTGCAGATACTTTTCAAAGTACCTCTCAGTCTTTCATTGTTTAAAATCACCATTACTGAGCGCCTTGACATCTAACTGATAACCTGGCAGCAGGGAGTTTTTAATTCTGTAGCCAGTGTTTGCTTTTTGGGGCTCTGTACCACACCTGGCTGCAGCCCAGGATTCAAAGAAGAATGTGAACGAACTTCTGTCAGTTTCTTCAGAGCAACAGGCATATTCTAAAGTAGTTTTTCTGCACTGGACATGTGAATTCATCTTTCCAGCTTTACTGCCCCAAACAATGCCCACCCATCTGAACAGCACATTTTTACAAACTCAGACCTTCTCTAGAGCCACAATTTCAATTGTCAGGAGAGAGGGCGGGATATTGTCTTTAGTAAAGGGGGGACACTGGAGTGTTTTGTGGGAATCTGCTGCCCAGGTGCCACAGTCCGGTGTTTGCAGCTCGGAGCCCTGAGCTGTGCCCGGGCCGCGGCAGCTCCGAGCCCGGGGCTGTGCGCGGTGTCCCCGGCCCCTCCCGCCGCCGGATCCCCCTGCAGCCCCGGCCCCGCCTGCTCGGTGACAAAGTCTGCTCGGCACGGGGCACAGCGGGCACAGGCTGCCAGGAGAGGGCAGAGCGCAACCCTGGCTCGGCCGCCCGGCCCGGCGGAGCAGCAGCGCCCAAAGCGCTCCCAGGCGCGGCCCCGGGGGACAGCGGCGTCCTGACCCCCCGAACAGAGCGGACACAGCGGCGATGTCACAGCGGCGATGTCACAGCCCTCGCTGGGTCAGCCCTCCCTGCTTCAGCCGAGGAGAACACCAGGCATCCTCCCGGGAACGGCGCAGCCCTGTCAGCACAGCGCAGCCGGGAGGAGCCTCCGTCCTGGAAACCCACATTTGGAGAAACGCAGCCAAACTCCACTGATGTGTCAGCACTTAATTACAGCTGGAGTGCGGCTCGAATCTTTCCCTTTCTGTCCTGTGCTCTGCTTCCAGAAACACACACTCAGAAAAAAACAAAAAGCAACGCTGCAGGATTTGTACCCCTCAAAAATAATAATCATGCTACAGCCCTACTATTATAATTAAACTGAAATTAATTACATTTTAGAGAAGGGGACAGGTTCCGAAGGCTTTGCTGGTTTCCTTTTTAATTACTGTGTAATATTGTGAACACAGCAAAAATCTTCTTTTTAACATGCTAAATGTGCTGGGGGTTATGTTTGCTTTAACAGACTGCAAAGGATGCTACATTTGCATTTAATTAAAAAATAAGTTATTAAAATAGGTTTTTTTGGTTCAATGTATATTTATTTAGCATGTGGATGGTTTCACATCAGAAATAAGATTTTTTTCAAAAATGGAGCAACAGACACCTGGGAGAGCAAATAAAAACAATGGATTTTCTAAAGAAAGCTTGTTAATAAAAACATTTGGCCCCGCCACAAGTAGATTATTTCTGAACATTCACCATCTCCAAAGGAATCAATCCCTATCCTGAATGTTAAACAGTGTGTTACCTTTTGGACAGGAACAAAATAACACAAGCCCAGAAACTGAGCACATGCAGAAGCCCCACACCAAGTGTGAGCCACCCTCCAGCCCCGAGTGATATGAAGGACGAGCCCTGTGGGCAGAAGGCACCGTCCCTTCCAGCTGTGGAAGAGCATCGATGGCTGTGGGAGTGCAGGCTGGGTCTGCCAAACCTGGCAGAGCACCTGGGAGAAAGAAATTCTCATTTTCAGCTCCTGAGCAGCCTTACAGAGGAATCAGGCAAAGATTCGGCAGATGCAGAAAAACAAATGTAGGCATCCAGTTCACTTGAAATTCAAATGAGGAAACAGCAAAGCTCATTTATGTGCTTTCAGGGTTAGTCAGCACTAAGCAAAGATTTTTTTAAACTGAAATTTTACATTTAGGTTTAGGAGAAGAGCTTTAACTGGGTTAAGTCCTGCTTTACACACCAAAGCTCTTCATGGGATCTGTCTCTGAGTTTCTGTATTAAATAAAAGTCTTAGGGAACCACTTCTTCGTAGCCACATATCTGATTCATCACTCTTTGGAAGGCTACAATAAAGCTGTCATGGAACCCTACTAATTGCTAGTAAATCACCAAAGTTGGAAGTGCCACAAGCATATCCAAAAAGAGTAAAAGTGAAAAGCCGAATATTCAAAGAGCTCTGGGGTGAAATTGTGCCACTTTACAGATGAACCTGTAATCTATGTGAAAATAAATGATGTATAATGATTACTAAATTTGAAATCAAATCTTCACATGGGGACAATTCAATAAGGTTAGGTGATTATAGGACTATGCAGCAGCATCAATTATGGAGCCAGAAATAGTCTCATGTCCCTCAGAGGCTACAAAAACTCTGCATTGCTTTATTCACCAACATCAGAGGGCATTCACTTTCATTGAATAGTCTGGGGGGGGTCTCATCTGGAGGGAAAAAAATAAATAATTGAAGGCATAAACCCAAAAAATGACTGGCAATGATCCTAACTTATCATCCCAGCTACCATTTGCTCTGCCAATTGATGGGAAATGAAGTGTGATCAATTCTAGTCCACTGTACATCGTTCCCACTGACTGACCTGCCAACTCTTTGATTGAATAATTAGCTAAGATATCAATATCTGCCATTTTGCACAATGCTCACAAGACAAAGCCCTAAAGTTTTCAGAAAATGGACAATCACCACGTTATCTGTAACTTTACACTCTTTCACGTGTATGACTAAGCCTTGATATTGCCAAAATATGGAATGAAAATGTAACAGTACATAAGAAGTATTAGAATCCAGGAGCATGAAATCTGGAGGTCAGTGCAACCCCTGAAGTAATACAACATACATTTTTAATCTTACAGATGAATAATAAGCCATATCAAAAAGGATTAGATCTGTGCTCCTCATTTACAAGAGTTCACTGTAAGTAGCAGCCCATTTTCCATCCTCACTACCAGGGGAAGCAGCGCTAACTCAGGTGCTGGCTGGTGACTGACAGCAACGCTGACATTTTAATAGCAGCTACTGTTTAAGAGCACTATCACCATCTTGTGCTTCTTAAAGATTTAATCTACTTTTGATGCAGCAGAGCTCTGCAGACCTGGCAATCTGCTGTTAGGGCACATGGAAAGGTGGGGGTTTCTTTACTCCCATCACCCAGTCCCACACCGGGTGTGTAACAAGCTGTTCCAAAGCCATAAATTAGGCTCGGCAAGGCACTGCCTGACATTATACTTTACATTACAGTCCCAAGCCTGGAGTGCTAGCAAACAGGGACACTGCACTTACTGTTCTATTTCAGACATCACTGGTGTTAACTGCAAAGACAAATCAGTTATTCAGTGCAAAAACGATACATGACTTGTAAATTGGGCCCTTTATAAGTATTTTGGCATTTCTATGTTTAGTTCACACACATGGATATCATTCCCAAGTATCCAGATGTCATAGCCATATCTAAAGACACCACTTCTCCCCAAACCATTCTGTTGTGGCTTTGAGAGCACTCACCACTTTTCCCCCAAATTCTCCTATCTATTCCCCTCCTATATACTAATGAAGAGCACAACCAGAAAGGGAAATGTGCAAAGTGAAATTGCAAAAGCATCCTCTAAAATGAAGGAAAGGGCTAGTGGCTTACAAGGCAGAAATCATGTGACAGGGAAAAATCACAGAATCACTTCAGTTGGAAAAGACCTATCCTGCTCCACCTCATGGATGACTCATTTCTTTCCATGCTTTGTTGTAACAAATCCTAACCTTTGCTATTTAAGAATAGCCAAGTACTAACAAAGATCTGTGCTGTTTAGTGCTCACTTTACTAAGCATAAATGGAAGACATTTGACAGGTAGTTTGGAAGGTTTGACAGGTAGTGGCATCTCAAATAACCCAAAGAAGCAGATTCGTCTTTCCATCTGGGCTGACAGCAGGTTAAGAGCATTGTGCCACAGCCTGGGATCAACAAAAGGCTTCCTCTGCACCCTGTCCCAGGTCTTTGTTTTCCAGCTGGCAGAAAATCTCACACCAGTGCAGCCTATGCAAGTGCTGTGCAGGCAACTCTTACCTTGGAAATGTGAATTACAGACATATTTACTATTTGCTGATTAACATTCTGAGGCAACCTGGTTCTGTGCATTTCACATGTTGAAACAGCTCCCTTGTATGTTCTGAATGATGCCTTGTAATTCTATTTGAAGACCCATTATTCAACATTATCTCACAATATTTTACAATGTGTTCATCCTTCCAGAATAAAAGACTGGAATGACCAACTCCAAGCCCACAGACAGACAAAATGTTAACAGACAACCCTCATCAGAAATAACTGCATCCTTCCTGTGTTACTCATGGCAGTTGGCCAGCCTCTCTTCTTTTCATGGAAGAAAAAGCAACATCCAACAACAAAATAAAGTCCACCACAAAAAAATTCACCAACCCCCCCCCCCCCCAAAAAAAAGAAAATCTGTGTTTTTTTCACAGGGCTTAGCTCTGGTGAGTATTAATTAGGCACTGTGAGCATCATAGCAAAAAATTGCCTCCTTTCTCCCTACTAGCAAGGCTAGCAGCAGGGGGGATACAAAATATAAAATATTCTGCTCTTTCCAGATTAGCCCAAAGCACAAACAAGTACCAATATTCTCTTTGTTCTTCCCACCCAGAGCAAATCCAACATGAAGTTTGAGAAGGACAGATGCAACTTGAGCAAATTAGCTCCAGGAATCAAACAACTTATCCAGAAAGAGGTAGGATATTTAGACTTTCACATTTGTGGAAATCATTAGCAGGCATCAGTGATAATGACAACATGATGGACTGACAAGACTTTATTTTCCTCCAAGACCGGAAAATTCTGATTCTGCCTGGCAATAAATGTAAATTATTTACAGTAAAGACTTGGCAGATACCATGCAGTCTGCTGCACATGGATGTATGTAATCCTTTACACCATAATTGTGCACTATACATGCATTGATAAAATGAACAGAGCTGCAAGCACAATACTTTTATCTTGAAAAATATTTCCCATATTAACTGTTCATCTTAATACCATGCCTTTTCTTACCTGATTGTTTTATTGAGTATTGGCAGGGGTTTTATGTAGCTAAAGCTCACTGAATGAAGGAAAATATGCAGTTGTTTAGCAGGTCAGGTCAAAGTGGACAAAGAAGCCTCAGGACTGCCTAACATGCCAACACACCCTACAAAATAACATCTACTAAACAGATTTTCACAAGCAGCAATTTCTATTTAGTGAAGTGGTAAATGCTGTCTTGCAATATTTGAAAGAATTAAACATTCTCTGTGAAAATTAGCCACACAGCATCACAGGAGGTTCCCCTTTATCCAGCATCAGTTAAATTTTGCTGTCTTCTAGGAAGGAGATTAAATTTCCCCTTCACAACTCTGTTTCCAACTGTCTAATGCACTTTGGCAAGCTTTCAAAGGCAGGCTGGCACCACTGAATTCTCCTTCCAATCCAGGCCACTTCCTTTGCACCAAGCTTCTCTACTCACTATTTTTTCTGTTTTTTTTCCCTTCTTCCATGGTTGCTCACTCCCCAGTACATCTTTCTTTCCTAGGCTAAAATCTCTATGCCATTGCACTGATACAACAAAAATGGAGTAAATTTCTGGTAAATTAAGAACACGTTTGAAACATCCTGAAATTAATTTTGAAATATGAAGGAAGCAGGTCAAAAATGGACAACATGAATGTGAATTTTAGGACATAATAGAAATCATCTGGGCTTTCTGTAATCGCTTGAATATTTTTTCCTATTTCTTTTGTATCTGCTATATGACTTAAACCTAGAAATTACAAAACTTCTGGACCTTAGTAGACAACCTTCCTTCTAGCAACTGACTCAGGCATCACCAGCTGAGCAGAATCAATTGCTGCATATCGTGGTCTTTGATGATTTTTGCAGTAGTCTTTGATGATTGATGTTCTGTTTATTCTTCTCACCATACTGCCAATTGTACAATTTTTAAAATATATTTCTTAATATTGTGTGTTTTTCTTAAATCTCTGGCACATGGGGTGGCAGAATTAGAAAAGAATAAGTTTCTCAGAAAGGCTGAGATAGGATATTTAGGGAGTGTGTGAAGAATGGTCACATATGCCCACGTCAGGCTTCTCTAGTTATCAGAACTGAGATATTGCTGTTTAAGCTGTATCTACTCTTTATCCAGGAGTTTTTAAGTACTCCTGACTGTGAAGTGTGCCATTTTCTCTTGTTAGCCCTGTTAGTGTGAGGATTCCTGCCAGGGTTTTGGAGTACAGTGCTCTGCCTCCAATTAAGCCCAGCATTTCCTCTGCCTCACTTGAACACACCCTCCTCCCCAGAATCAGATCTGCAGCAAAACCTGAGAGTACCCTGTATACACAAAGCTTCTGCAGGGTAACATGACTTCAGCATCACAGCAACTCCTCTCTGCTGGCCCACCCTGCTGCTGGCTCCACTCCTAAACTCCAGGACATGCCACTTATGTTTCAGGAAATCTATTCCTACTCCATCCCTCTCCAACAGATGCACTGGAGCCTCTATTTGCTTTACCCTTCCCACTTTGGCAAAAGACTATTGTGCTGCTTCCCCTTCTGGAGAACTGGCCACTAATGAGTCACCTGGCACAAGCCCTGGTAACAACAGAATGGTCACTTGGATCATTTTTGTCCTCTCTGCTCTTGCCTTTCTCCTCAGGAAAACACAGCAGCTCTTCAACTCATTCTCACAGGCAAAACTTCTTCTAACCTCGGGAGAGAAAATGAATCTGTTTCAGTTTCTTAGTCCAGTTCTTGGCACTCATGTACAACTCAGAGTGACATTGTGAATGGAAATTTTTTTAAAATAAATTTTGAGTAAGTTTGTGACTGCCTGATTGATGCCAAATGAGAGACATGTTACAAGCTGCCTTAAAAATTGATGGGGAATGAATGAGTTACCTTCTCAGACCTGGCAGGACTGATTTGCATTGCAAAGCCACCACTGCCTTCTGGCATCTTGAAGGTATTGTCAGGGAAAAAGCCAGGACTGAACAGGTAGGGATGCAGATGAGTCACTTACTCCTAGGCAGACTTCAGCTGTAGAGGCTGCTCCCTGTCACTTTCTCACCCTCACAAAAAGCCTGTGATCTGTCCTGTGGGATGCTTTCAGCTTGTGTTAACAGGGTGAGAGAGTGCAGGCTTGAGCCCTGACCCAGGCTGGCAACTCCCTGCTCACATGCAGCACCTCTGTCACACAGGACATCGCTCCCCAAGCCCTGCTGGACAGCCCGTCCAGGATGAGGTGCTGGTGTTCTCCAGCTCAAATCCTAAACTGTGAGGAACCATGACCAAGTAGCAAAGATATGCCATCAGCAAACACCATGGATTTCATCCACATAACTTCACTTTGGCATAAAAAAAAGAGCATCTTCTAAAAAGCTCTTCCCTGGTAAGAAGAATATACGTAATATTTTAATTTATCACCAACAAGCCCATCATTACACTGAAACTGACTCCACTTAAAGAACTTTCAACCCCTACAGGATTTCAAGCAATTCCCAGTAAATTTCCATGTCTAGATATGTCAATAAATTCAGTCTCTTAAGCAGCAAGAATAATCCACCATGGGAATTATACTGCATTTACCAAATGTATGCAAATGAATTTGACTAACAAAAATATCAGTTTAAATACAAAAAGTTAAGTACTGTTTGTATTTATCAGTATTAAGCACAATTTCGCCCATTTTCTTTGTTTTGTACCAGAACAACTGCAGAAGGGTGAATCCTTCCCAGGCAGTAATCCTGCTGAGCTTCACCTTTTACCCTGGTTTCTTCATGAAATTCGTTCTGGCTGCAGAGTGTGACAGGTATGCAGCAATATATGCTTGGTGATGAGCACTTGTGACAGCATTTAGGCTGACCCAGTTTTCAAGGCAGTTCATATATCTTAGTGGAAAAAAAAATCCATATCAATGAAAAGGATAGGAATGCTATTATCACATTATTGTCTCTGCTGACCCTTCCCAAAGAGAAAAAGAGAGAACCTTCCTCTGTAGTCAGCCTTTCCCATTCTTAGGCAATTTTTATTCTAGAGACATGTCATTGTTACAGCAAAACAAGCATATTATGTTGGAAAAGAGCAATCTTAGCAGAGATTCAGATGTATGATAAAGAAAGTGCTTTTTACTAGGCAAGTTGCATCACCCCCTCAATCAGGCCAAATTCTACCAGATTTACATTACAAATCCTTCTACATTACAGTCTCTAAAACAACTGTGCCTGGCTGTGATCACACCATTTCTCCTCTCTCAGCATCTACATGGCTCCTTTGCAAAGGTCTGGGGTCTGATGTCCTCCCATCACCATCAACAGTAGCACACAAGAAGTTATCCCCATTATTCACATTGTACAGAAGACAACAACCTTCACTACTACTTGGATGAGGCATTCCTCTCAAAAGCTCTTGAATTTCCTGCTGCTTTAGTCTTTCTTTGTGGCAAACAAACAACTACAATCTGTCCTTCCACTGACCAACTACAAAATCAGGCTGACCAATAATGCTTTGAAAGTTTCCTTTATCCACTTCTCTGCTTAGCTGTCACATGAAAACAGCTTCTCTTGATTACTACTAAATAGGAACTTCATCTTACTATTTGAAGCTCTGCTTAAGTGGTTTTTACAAGAATAATGGTAGTTAATTGCTTTTGAGCCAAGTAACTCTCTGGTCAAAACCAGAGAAGCAAATAAAAAAATCCCTCCCTGCTCTCTTCCATATCAGATTTGTTTAATAAAATGCTGTATCTCTTAGAGCCTAGTTTTTCTCCCATATCTCTTAGAGCCTAGCTCAGTATTTGGATGCCAGGTGCTTTCTTTCTTATATTGTAGAGTGTAATTAGGATTCTAAACTCTCTGCCAGTTGGCCACTTGGTTGATGAGGAGTACAGCAGAAAATGAATTTTAAGTTCAATACTCCTTTCCATTACTTAATGCAGAAATAAGCCGAAGAGTGAATAAGGAGAAGAGATGGTGAACAGAGATTGCACAATGTGCTTGTCTGAGGGCTTGAGAGGCTCTTTGATGTCCTGAGGGCTTTCCCAAGCTCTCTATAAAATGGCCACTGGATGAGATGCAGACAGAGCAGTGGCTGAACCCAGCTCTTCCCAGCATTCTGCTCACACCCGCTCGGGTCTCTGTGCATACAGGCACCGCTTCAACCACAAGGAGAAAGCAGTCTGACCCCTACAGGAGTTTAAAGATTAGGGTTGCATCCTTGAGAAAGAACTGTAAATAACATTCTTCACCAAGGAAGAATGCAGGTTTTGCCTCCTGCACTGTAGATAAGCCCAGACAGATATAACCACCAGGCTACTCTCCATGGCAAAGCAGAGCTCCTCCTTGTTTAACTGAGGGCTCCTAAGATTTTTGCAGAGTTGACCTTGATCACCCAGTTTTGAAGAAAGGGCAGAGGAACTTACTTCAGGACCAGCATTAGGACACTGTGAAGGAAGGTGTTTCCTCAGAGCTATCAATAAGCATAAAGATAGATATTTAAAACAACACCTCTCTCATTGTTTTCTATTATTTCTTGGTTTGTATTTAAGTTTTTTTGCTTTTTTCCCCCAGATAACTATATTCTGTCTTATACCTACATTAATGTATATATATATTCACTGAGTACACCATAAACCAAGCAGATTTGGCATTTTATGTCTATACACAGTTACACCTCTAAGGCTTAAACAATATCAATTGATATACTTCAAGTATATTACTGTTTTACCCACTTTCACAGACCTTTCTGAATATTATACAAACTCTTCATTTAAAAGAAGATGTTATTTCCTGCCATGCAAGTGCAATGCAAAGCATGACCCTACTTATGTAACATATTTTTGTCTTCCTTTCATGCATCTTTATCTCCATCATTAATTTCGTGCTATCAACTAAATCCCAATGTTTATCTCCTGTAAGAATAAGAAACACTGTATTCACTTCACACTAATAGGGAAGCATAAATACTGTACCTTTCTTCCTGAAGATAGATTTCAATGTATTCTTGACAGAGAAGTGCCCACCTTATTGATACAAACAACATCTGAGAGGCATCAAAATTACAGCAATAGTTAGGCTGCTTACATGAATCATAAACTCTTTTTCAGCACATGTGAACTGGGATCTTACTGCCCTAAACACTGATACATAAATACAGTTATTTGACATAATGCAATTTCAGAGCAAAATCACATCAGTGCATTGACTTAATACCAGGTTCTGCATGACAATCTCATATTCTTGGCTGATTACTTAGAAAATGCAGCCTTAAACCATCCTGTGCAAGTAAAAAATATCTAACCTGCAGAAAATAAGATTAATAACCTTATTGGACAGACGCACTCTGAGATTTTAATTCTGCTTCAATTCCTGTTTAGCGGAAGTTCATTAAACTCCTACATCATGAGTCTGACCTAGAAAAGTAAATAAGTACTCTGTTATTCCCTTTAGAGCCCTGAGTTACTAATAAGGAATTATAAATCTCCAGTCACTTTGTCAAGCAGCCAAATACATCCCAAGTGAAACACAACTGCAAAGTTCATAAAAATAAGACCAACTGAAAATGCAAGACTAAAAATGTGATTTTGTTTTACAGACCATGAATTAATACATTGTTTCTGCTTTTGTGAACTACAAGTGTGGACAAGTAGGAATGCAGAGAACACAACTAACACCTAAGTCAAGTCTTTGCTGGGCCTTGTTTGTTTCCTCCTTGAGCATCAAGTTACTGCACTTCCATAGGAGTGTTCATCATAGATGTTTAAGCTTCTTATGAAGACAGATTGGTAGTTTAGATGTGGAGAGATTAAGGAGCTAATAATCATAAAATATTCCCATGTTCCTCAGCCAAAGTCACCACACGAGCCAGCAATGGCTCTGGTAACGGGATCACAGTTCCCTGGATCAACCTAAAGCTCTAAACCCCACAGAGTTATCATGGGCATTGCTCCAGCAAAATGATAAGCAGATACATTACTAGAAATTTATGAATAATCAAATTGAAGCAAAGTCACAGGCTTTCTGTGCTAAGGGTGAAACCTGGGCTCTGCTGGAAAACCTGGCTCACTGATAAAAGTCCTCTTGGCTTCAGTGGGTCTCGGACTTTCCCTTTTCTCCTAAATGTTTCCTGAAAATCTGCTTTGGATTGGTTGATTCATTTGCTGGATGACCTCAGTTATACTACCCAGGCTATGTTAAATATAGTAGCTTGAATTGTCATTACCTACAGCAATTAAGCCTATAATTAGATCCCCTTCAATGTCTTCTTGACTTGCAAATGCATCTCTCTGACCTTCCTGATGCTGTTTTACATTTGACCCTGGAATTTCTTTGGTTGCTTTCCTAATACAATCGCTCCAAAGTTGACTTTGAACTGTCTGGCCAAAAAGTTGAGCCCTGGTTTTAATAGTATAGTGAGAATTATTTCTAATCACGTTTCCTCTCTCTAACTACAAAAGACCCAAGGTTCATTTACAAATCATCCTACTGCTGTTTATCCCACTGCTCTTGCAGCTGTCCATCAGCCCACAGCTTCACAGAACATTCTGTATGCTGCTGAGACTTCTACATTTGCATCTGTACACATAACCACTGGGTTTGGGAGGAATTTGACTATTTTGGTAAGACTGGAAAGCTCAACCTTTCACCTTGCCAGGCTCACTCCAGCTGTCATGAGGAAACCCTCCCAACAAGGCTGTAAAAGCCCTGAAGCCTTGCCTGTTCCCAGAGATGAAGATGGCAATCTGGCTCACACCAGTCATGTTCTGGCCATGACTAGACCTTGCCAAGCCAAGCACTGCACGTTTGGCTGCTGCCTTCTGAGGGCAGAATGCTCAGTACAGAGCACATCCTGTGCATCCACTGCAAAGCAGTTTGGGACTCGGTGGTGTGAAAATAAGGGAAGTTATAACATGGCTTCACAATTCAAATTATACCTGATGGATTTGTCATGCTGATTTTTAATTCTCTATCCACCTTTAAAGCTGAGATGGCACCATTAATTACATATATGGAACACCACCTGTATAAAAATGTGAATGAAATCGCTAAATTAAGATTGCCTCCAAGAAACTGTTGCTTAGACTCATTAGCAATATAATAGTGCAGTAATTGAAATGCATGCAAGAAGCTGTTTATTCAACTGGCCAAGAAACCTGACAGTTACTCAAGGCAATCTTAATCTATACAAAGAGAGGGTTAATTAAAAATATGCAAATAGTTCATGTTCTTGTGTTTCAAACTAGGAAGTACCTAGTGTCCCATTCAAATAGGTAATGAGAAGACAATGGATCCTCTGGAAGATCACAATGAGATGTGAAATACATTGTACAAAAGGTGTTAAAAAATCATGTGCTGAAATACAACGCACTAGGAAAACGGAAATTAAAAGCTTGTGCACTTGGTCCAATTTGCATGTATTTCAGCATCCCACAGGGAAAATAAACATGTTTTGTAACTACTGACACCTTCACATCAAATTCAGAGGCCAAGCCACTGAGGGGGTTTTCCAGCCTCACACAGTGTTTCAAAGACAGCGTGTCACAGGCTCTCCAGCTCTGACAGAAAAAGACAGACATGGCTTTGGGCTGTGAGAGAGACAATGTTTGACTGTTATGTGGTTAAAACCAGCTAAAATTTCACCAATTATTCAGTAAATTGAAGAGTAATGCTAGAAACTGGACACTGTGTCTCTACTTCGGGCAATTTAATATCTCCTATCTTTTATTTTCCTTTTTTCTCTATTCCATAAAATGACAATAAATCCTCTTTTTCTTTAATCTAAGCTTAATTGGGTTTTTGGCTGTTATCTGGGGAAATTACTTTTCCACATTCCTGAGGGAAAGAGAACAGTGTCCTCAGGAGAGCTGAACACAAGTCAGCCTGGTGGTCAAGGTCAGGGGGAAAACTGTTATCTTCTTTCAAGGAATTGCCTCAGAGGGGTCAGTGATGTCATTATGAACTGAGGGCTAAATGGCTTGAGGATACAATGCACCATCAGGGACTTAGATACACTAACAGACTGTGGTACTGAGAGGCAGGATTATACACAAACATGTCAGAATAAGATGGGTATCTTAAAAAAACACTTCAAAAGCAATGTGTTCAATGGAATACAGTGCACGTGCAGAAGTCGTGTCATTTAATTATAAAACTGCAATTAAAGGGTACAATTGTCTTAATGTGGATGGAGACTTAGAAGTACAAAGGTGTTTGTTCCATGATAAGCAAGCCTTAGAAAGCAACAATAAAGGACATCTCTGGGATAAGGTATCTAGACACTGTACATCTGTGCCCATGGCAAAAGACAACTATTTCCATTAGGGATGTGAACATAATGGAATGGAAAGTGCACTTAGAGCAGTCCCAACAAAAGAGGGCACATTTTAACAGAAAAAGGCAAAATGGGGTTCTTGATTAAAAAAGCATTTTAAAAAGGCAATTGTCTTTTGTTTGGACATCAAAGGCATGCCATCATGAACACAAAGGGAACTCTGCATCTCAGTGATGTCCTCCTCAGGGTTTGTACAAACAGGCTTTCCATTAATAGTTCTCCACACTGTGTAATTATAGCAAACAGAAATACACCCACCACCACAAGGTGCTTTCAATGGAGTTATCACTTTGCAACACTGAGCCTAGCATTTTCATTATTTTTGCTGCATTGTATCACTCTGCTGCTTTGAATATTTATTCAAAGCAATTGTGTTCCAAATATTTCCATTTTCAGAATACAATTTAATGTATAGACAGAGCAGCAGACTGTCTGCTTCCTGACAGGGCTGATAAGAACCAAAATGTTTACAAGGCAAAGCTGTCTGAGAAGCAAAGCAAGAGACCTCTGCAGGACAGCTGCTCCAGCAGGAGTATCTTGGTAAATCTGAAATGACTCACACTGACAGACCCATCCTACCTGCTAACCACACGTGTTCCTCTGAAATCCCAACACAACTCAGGGGTACAACCAAAGCTATTCTTATTGTGAAAATACTACACCTTCCCCTACTGGGGGTAGACATAGATACAGTCTGGATGGATTCCAGGCACCAAATTGCTGGAAACATTTTGCTTTGGCACCAACAACTCCATTACATGAGGTTTTTCTCCTCTTAGCTGTGATGTGCTGGATGAACATTCATAATGTCTTACTTGGCTTTCTCTTCACCAAGTCTGTAGGGCATGGAAACTCAAATCAGTGTTTGTGTTGTTTGTCCCTGGCATTGAGCACTGTTATCTCCAGCTGCATTCTCTGGCAATGCCTCCTGCAATCCTAACCTGCACCCACGATCTACTAAATCCCTGTCCAGGATCAAGTTGCTCCCATGGGACAACTGTACAAGTGATTCAAAAAAATACCTCAATATTCATAATTCTACTGTGGCTACTTTGTGAGAGGGCTTGGAAGGGAATAAACATCCCTAAAACAAACTGCTTTATGAATTATTCTCATGCAAATTCATATTCTAAAGCATTCCTCTTGTGCTAGAAGAAATTAATATAAACAACTGAGATTATATTTTAATATTAGAATTTACAGGAGTCACTATAAAAAAGTGATTAACTCCAACAAACCTCCACAAAAATACTGATTTAGAGAGTTAGGTGAGAATCACAGCAGTGATGGACAGCTAACCAATACATTCATGTAACACAGAGTCACAGTCAAAAAATGTTAAGTTCCATTCTTCCTATTTCAAGGCGTGGATTTTAAAACATTTTGGCCTAGCCCTTTAAAACAGACAGGCACTGAAATCTGTTTGAAACAAATGCAAATTTTCATCAAACTACTTTTGAAGAACTGACCCTCTGGATTTCTTAGGATATTATCATCACAGTTAATGTATTCACACAGGAAAGAAATTGGCTTAGTCACACAATCTATCAACTGAGATTTGCTGCACCCTCCTCAGTGAAGAAAATAATCTCATATTAGAATTTTGAACATTTTCAAACTGTTTCAAGGATTAATATTGTTCTGTGCAGCTTGATCCCTTCCCATGGTGATGGCTAATATGTTGATATCACTGTTAAATCAGGGTCCTAAATCCATGAAATACTGAATTATATTAAAACTAGCAGGTGCTGATCCTACCATGCTATTGTGGTGCCTGGGTGCCAGCGAGGTCCAGCAGCTCCCTGGGATGCAGGAATGGGGGGGTCCATGGAGCTGGCAGGGCACAGCCTCACCTTTCCAGCCAGGGGATAGGACAGCTGGGGGCAGCCCCAGCCCTGGGGAGCTCCCTGGGGACAGGGATGTGCTGGGGCCAGCCAGGATATCATCCTGTGGGCTGGGACACAGCTGGCACTCCTGCAGGGTTGGTGTCAGTGTCCCTGGGCCTCAGGCTGGGCTCAAATGGGGCTCCTGGGCCACAGGAGTGGTGGGAAGAGCTGTTCACATCCTTCTCCAAAGCAGAAGCAGAACTGCTGAGTGACCCTTGCAAGAAGTGTCTGTAGGTTCTGAGGAGAACACACATGACAAAAACAAAACTGTGCTGCATATGCAGCATGACATCCACAGCAACACCCACTGCATATCCAACGATCTGAAATCAGGCATCAGATAAAGGACACATAGGTAAAAAAGTATTTTTAATATTTACAGGTACCAGCCAAACATTTAGATGGCATTGCCTGTGACCCCTTAGTACAATGATTCTGTGAAGGCAGGGCTGGACCAAGCCACACTAACCAAGTGGCATCATTGACAATTTTACTAGTCTAAAGCATGTCAGGATAAGACAGCAGGCTATGATCTTTCTCCCATATGCATAATTTTGATGAGTTTTATAAAATGTCAGATTATAAACCCAGTATAATCATTTTATAATAAGAAATGAGATTTTTCCTGTTAAGAACCTTAAACATGAGATACTGATACACAAGAAGTATTCCACTAATAGCAATTTATGGCAGCTTGTGTCTGTCCAACCAACACAGATTTAATTGCCAATAACTCTCCTTTAACTTCTAAAAAGCAACTTGAGACTAGTCTTTCAAGAAAAGTCACAATGTAATTCACTTTGGAGAATCTTTGGTTTTCATCTCTTCCTAATGCAGCTTTAAATTTGCATGTTCAATAATGCAAGCAACACTCCAACTCTTAAAGCCAGAACCAATCTTGACCCTCATTTTATCTTAGCTGGAGATAATTACTTGATACTAATGTAGAGTGCCAAAGACATTCTGGAATTTCACTGAATTATTATTAGACCTGATTCTGGATCAAGTCACTCAGTATAACACTACATCAGGTTATTTTGCAGTGTTTTTGCTTGCTTGCAGATGAAAGCCACAAACCTTGACTGTACTTTCAAATAAATCCACAGACTTCGGGACCAATCCCATAATCTGATATATGCGAGTAATCACATCAATTGGTTTGTACAAATCCTTCTACAATAGAAAGTTTCTCTGAACCACATTAAGTGCATTTATTACAGACCAAATGCATGGAATAGTATATTCCACATAGGGTGTTGTGTGTCAGACATCAGCACACAGCAAGCAGTCACTGCTTTTTGGGCAGTGCCACATGAGCACGTGTCAGGCTGTGTCGAGCAATACCTTGAAATTCAGTTGTACCTCCATGGATGACTGGTTAATTTTATGGAGTCTAGACAGAAGTTTAAATTAATATGCATAAATTTGAATCAATAATTCCTCTGCCTTTAGCAGTCACTGCACTACTGATATCTATGGAAAAATGACCAGAGTGATCTGCAATATCAGTAAGAAACCCCTTGGCCTGTCAGTAAACACTGAAGTATTTACATAATCACAATTCTAATGTTTGCAAGGATGTAGGCTCTCTCTAATGAGGTGACCATGCCCTTAGCAGCTGTCAGCATTAAGTAATGGTCAGGCACGGTGCAAATTCTCCATGGTTCAGCCCAGGTACACAGAGCACAGTGTTGTGTGTCACATGAGCAAAGAGCAGCTAGATTTTCACTAATCAGTTCTGAGAGAGCCAAAGGCTCACTGATTGTTTCATCAACTCAGGTTTATTCCAAGTATAGCTCATCAGATTACAAGTCTGACAGACGCTGAAGTACCTCACACAGTTACACAGCTGATGAGCAGTGTCACAACAGCAAACCCAAATGAGGCTGAATCTTCCTTTCAAAACTTATTCTAAATACTAAGCTTGCTCCTTCAGAACAGACTTCAAGAATTCAATGTATCATGCCAAAATTCTTTAATATTCATGTGCCACTAAAATTCATACTCCAAAAACTCCTACTGTCACTGTGTGCCTGTAGTGATACCTTTGGAGATGCTGGGTCAGTATGAAAAATATGGCCTTTTGTATTCTTAATGGATCACAACCAAATACAAGGACACGAGATGGCTGATCTGAGACAGCAACAGGCATAACATTAACTAGAAAATGTACTGATATATGAGGCAATCCCCACAGGAGATGCCTCACATGCATCAGACATGTTGCTTTGATATCAGTGCTCCAGAGAAGTATTTCAACCTTCCTCTGCAGCCTAGGAAGGAGTTAATAATCTCATCCAGTATATTTGTATACACTGTAGAACACTTTATTCTATCTACCATAGCCAGTCAGCCTAACCAGGAGTGACACACCCAGGAATGCAGCCTCACACTTGTACTGAGAACCTCCTTTCTATTAACAAATCACTCTGGGTTATGGGAGTTTAGAACCTTTGGGACAATTTGCAATTCTGCAGGAACCTTTCACTGCAGAGGCACATATAAATAGCATAGACGTTTTCAGGTAGTTCAGATACTTATTTTACCTTCTAATGCTTCAACTTTTTTCTCTCTTTTCCCCTGGTGTTTGATACAGTTACATTGGTTCAAGTACCATGTAACTGTATCAATATGAAATAATCAGTGTTCACAACACCTTTTCCACTTACAAAAACTCCTCAGAGTTCAGACACAAGTACACTGTAACAGTCACCTGTTACTTAATGTTTACCTCGCAATTCCTTGCCTTACCTACTGTCTTTCATCTGACTTAGCCCTCAAACTGTTCAGGCCTGGCAACTGATCTGTTTATCACATGTTTATAGACCTCCAGCACATTTGGGCTTGGTTCCCCACTTGTGCCTTAAAATAAATACACGGTAACAGAAAAGGCTTCCTGCCGAAATTCCCTAGGGACCCTATCCCACCAACAACATCCCAGTGCTCATCTCTTTCCAGCTCTCTGGCCAAGGTAGCGCTGATTTGTTCCACTCACAGCGATCTACACCTTCTACAGAAAGGGGAGCTCAGGCCATGTGACTGAATATAAGAAGCAGAATTTAACCATCCTTGAAACAAACAAACAAACAAAAAAATCAACCTGTAATCTGTACTTTGAAGGATTTGTGGAGTGTGCTGACTTACACAGAGTACCAACTGATCTCTGTTCCAAAACCTATTGTCCTTTATTCTGACCCTTCTCAAACACACTTTGTCCATAAATGCACAAAAATTCAGGCATTTTCATATCTTAAGGTACAACATTAAACTGAAAATAGGAGTGGGTTCAACTTTTGTATGGGCCACTCACTAAAGAGTTGGACTTGATAATCCTTTTGGGTCCCTTCCAACTCAGAATATTCTGTGATCTGGAAATAAAGATTAAACATTTGACAAAATATTACACACCCTCTGCCCCCCCATCAAAGGTTTATGAGGCATCAGAAAGCCAAAGTCAGTTAGGTATTAAATAGGCATTAAATCAATTCTGAAGTTCCTTTTCCTAAAGTAATCCATACTGAACAAAAAAATTGAATAAAATCTTCATCCTAGTAAATAATTCATGATAAACACAATCTTTGGAATTTGAACACATAATTAAATGCTGTCATCATTAAACATTTATCAAGTTGAAAATATGGTACACTTGAAAACACCCAATTTGTTATTACAGAGAAATGTGACTTGCCCTGATTATTCACTGAACCCCTGACATACTGCAACATCAGAACTTGAATTACTGCATCAGATGCTTGTTCATAACAGAACATTACAGACTACAAAATAAGTTTTGGGTTTTTGGGAGTTTATTTTTATTCAAGAATCTGAAATTCTACACTGAAGGCACTAGGAGTCAAGGAGAACTGTTTGGAAGGAGCCAGGTGAGTCCTGGCCTGAAATATTTACAGATGTAGGTAAATATTTCAGTTACATATATTTAATGGTCAAACTGAAAACATTTTAACAGGACTGTGAAAGGCAATGAATGATTTGCACAATGAATACAAGTTCTTAATGGCACATCTTTACCTCTCAAACTAATATCCCATCATAGTCACTACTAACCAATTTCTCTTGAAGAAAAGCAAAATGCTGATGATGGTCACAATTTGAAAAAAGATTCTCTTCACAGAAAATACTTCAAAAACACTTCTGTTTTGAAAATTGTTAATCTAGAAAAACAAGCAAAGCCTAAGCCTCCTAGAAACTGCTTTTCCTCTTGATATCAGGTTTACTTGGTTTTCCTAAGATGCTTTTTTTAAAAGAAAAATTCCAGATATAAAAAATATGTTACATGAAATATAAAAATCTGGTTTTGAGAATATCTACAATTAAAAAACCCCAAACCTTAAAATTTTTTGAAATGTTTTTGTTTTCTGGTAGGTTGTCCCTGCAAGAAGCCAGATATTTTAAGGCTGGTCCATTTATATACAATATAGTATAGGAGAATTATGAAAGAAACTCATCTTCTCACTACTATTAAAACATGGCTCACTGGTAAACATAAAGTGTATGAACTATATGCAACACTTTCAGATCCATTCCATTCATTTAAAAACAACTGAAGAAACACTGCTGCCATGCAAGTTATTTGACATTAAATCAATAATTAAAATAAATTTCATTTCACTTGGGATTCCACTTTATCTTAGAGCAAAATAAATAAATAGATCCTATTTGTTTTCATGTTTATGCTTTCTTTGATCTTCAAAACACAGGGAAATCTACTGCGTGTTAAAGTAATTTTGAATACTCAATATCATTAATTTCTCCACAAACTCAAATCACCAAACCACAGCCTCATTTTAGGGTGACACACAGCAATGCTCAAAGGGATTTCCTCTCTCCCATACGTTATTTATGAATGTCCATTAAAAAATTGAAAAAGTGCAGGCTATTAATTTATCCATTAAATAGCCAAAATAACACTTGTTATATTCTGGACTATTCCTGACGCTTCATGAGGATTTAGAAGGCAAGTTTTGTTCTCCAAGCAATCATCTACAAAGCAAAAGCAAACATTTATAGTTGTCAGAACATATCTACCACTGTAGTCAAACAAGCTATCCATAAAAGCTCTTGATACATAATAACAAAGAATATTTACAGCTGCAAATAACTGACTGTATAGGATAGCTTTTAATTAATAATTAATATGAAGATTTGTGTACCTGGCATCAAATTTAACTCTATTTGAATTACGGTGCAGTTTGTAATTAACCATAGATTTGTTCAATGCTTAAATTTAAACCCTCTCTTTTTTTTAGGATTAAGACTCTATGACAAAATGAATGCACCCACAGAAACACAATTTAAAGATACACCTTAATTCAAAAGGATTGAGAAATTCTGCCCAGCTCCAGGCTGGATGCCTGACTAGATTTACTCCGGGGAGGCCTGGCTTTTTTGAGCTGAGTTTTGGGTAATTTGACCGTGGTCACAGAGGAGCTACAGTCCTCCAAATCTCCATCTGTTCCTGAGCAGGAAAGCTGTCCTCAGTAGCTGGGATACAGATGTGATGTCTAGCATTAGCCAGAGTTATGGGGCTCAAACCTAATTCCTGTTTAAAGACATGGAAGTCTTAGGCAGAATCAAGCTGAGGTATTGATCCTTATTATATGTAATAGGCAAAACAAGCATCATAAGCCCTGATTAGTGCCATAAGCCTCTGAGGTGTACTTAGCACAAAGAAACAGCTGAAGTCTGGGAAAACTGAAAGGCAGAAGGAAAACAAAACACGAAACGGGATTACCTAAGCAAACAGGAAGTAGAAAGTAGAAAGCAAAAAAGAAGACAGGGCTAAAGGCAAGAAAATGTTAAATTTCATGAAGAGTTGTGTTTATGGAGTAGACAAAATCCAGAAGTCACAAAGAGAGTACTAGAAAATATAACGGATACTGACATTAAATAGTTTTTAAAGAGAATTTTTTCAGTAAGTGGGAACACCTCTCACAGTCCTTTAAACATATCTCCTCAGAGAGGAGCAGAAAAAAACCCTTCATCAGCTTTCTTCCTGACATCAAAACCTGGTTAAAAAGGGACAGTGATCAAAAGCTGACTCCACCTACCAGTAAACCAAACCAGGTAATACAGCATGAGAGGCTTTTGGGAGAGAAAGTGCCCGAGGGAGGGTCTGGAGCATGAACTCCACCCAGGATGAACTCCACTGAGGACAAACCCCAGGCAGGATGGATGGATCCCACACAGGATGGACCCTACACAGGATGGATCTCACACAGGATGGATGGACCCCACACAGGATGGATGGACCCCACACAGGATGGATGGACCCCACACAGGATGGACCCCACACAGGATGGATCTCACACAGGATGGACCTCACACAGGATGGATGGATCTCACACAGGGTGGACCTCACACCGGATGGATCCCACAAAGGATGGATGGATCTCACAC
This sequence comes from Notiomystis cincta, assembly GCA_013398075.1. Taxonomy (NCBI): domain Eukaryota; kingdom Metazoa; phylum Chordata; class Aves; order Passeriformes; family Notiomystidae; genus Notiomystis; species Notiomystis cincta. The sequence continues at coordinate 23,015 of VZRX01006201.1, forward strand.
AGGATGGACCCCACACAGGATGGACCTCACACAGGATGGACCTCACACAGGATGGATGCATCTCACATAGAATGGATGGATCTCACACAGAATGGATGGATCCCACACAGGATGGACTCCACACAGCACAAACCCCACACAGCACAAACCCCACGCAGCACAAACCCCACGCAGCACAAACCCCACGCAGGACGACTCCAGGGTGAACTGCAGACACAGCACCCAGCAGGATGAAAAGCACAGAGGCTGTCACTTCTCTGCTCTGACTTTCAAACTACTGCTCCAGGGAGGAAAATTTCAATCCCAATCTTCTACAACACAAACCCAGCAGTAGGTAAATGAGCTATTAGAGGTATTGAAACTACACTTGTTGATTAAAAAGTGCTTGAATTATACTCCATTTCCCAGATCTCTGCAAAATACCAGGCCCTGTATCACACTTCTATATGAAGAGTTAAAATAGCAAGAACCAAGTTAATACAAAGGCACATTAGCTCTTCAGACACACTTGCAAAACACCAAGGAGATCTTGCAGAGAACACAAAAGAACATGTAAAAGGACTTTTCTGACAGCCAAAGTGAAAGACCTAACTTTAGAGGAAAGTATATGAACTGTGTTAGTTCCAGCCTCATGCAGGCAGTCAGAACCATTTGACCAACACTGCAGAAGTCTTCAAAACACTGAATGAACAAAACATTGTGTTCAGAGCATTTGAACTTTAACTGGAGTCTTAAAAATATTTTTTTAAAAACCCATAGAATTGTACTCCAAAAGGAAGGAAAACTACAAAGCTCAAAAGACTTTTTTATTATTTCAAAAAGCCAGAGGTTGTGCTAATTAATTTATAGGATGGGAGACAGGTGTTTAATCAGCTCAGCTTAAAAACTGCAAGTAGATGGTGTATGAACAAGTCAGGTTTCCAATTCAAGAATGCCTTTGCTACAGTGTTAAGATTTATGACACAAGTTCCTCCATATTTCAGTTTTTCTCATATTCCAGGAACAAAAATAGTTTCCAGTGTGTATGTTACAATAATCTATTATACAATCTCATTACATATGTATGTGTGTATATATATATACATACACACACACCACACACACACATGGACTTGGCACTGCTGGGTTAACAGTGGGACTTGATGACCTTAGAGGACTTTTCCAACTTAAATTATCCTACAGTTCCATCACTGTGCAAAAACTCCAGTATAAATGCATTCCACCACAGATACCAGTCCATTACAGCTCAAGCGAGAGCAACTCTGTCCTTCCGCATCCTTTGGTTTTAGGACTGCAGATCTACAGTCCAACCTCTCATGTCTGTCACACACATTACTAAACAAAGCACTGATACAACTATTACAACAGCTCAACAGCCTACATGCTAGCAGGACTATGGCTTTCAATTCTACCGAACTGGAAGTTCTTGGGAAATAAAGTGAAAGGAAATGTATCTCCTAGCTTGCTTCAGACAAGAAACTGTATGTCCCAAAGTAAAGAATATTTTTCTTCTCAATAATTATAGAACCACAGAATATATTTCAGTATTACTTAAGATGCCCCACAGAAGTCAGTGATGAATTTGGTACTGACTCCAGGACATCAGAATCTAATGCAAGACATTTTCATTTAATAAATTCTAATCAAGTATGAGATCAAAGTTCTGCCTACGTACTTGGAATGCCTAATTGTTGTGTTCACCACATCAGGCTACCTGACATTCAGGATGAAAACCAAGATAACCCCAAGGAAGTATTAGTCATTAACATTCCAGAAGACACTACCAAAGCATGCACTACTGAAGGATGTGTTTGAGTGGATAGTTTGGAAAAGCATTGAATTTCAGAGAACCCCCTCCCAGGAGGTGGAGAAAAGGGCCAGAATATTGGTAATAAACACTCAGCAGCTCTAAATAACCAAAACATTACAGTAAGTGAGCACAGTGAATAGTCACATATCTATTTCTCACTGATTTCAATGGAATTCAGTGTACCATATCTGATAAATTATACTGCACAGCTAATAAAAGACATACAAAAATCACATGAATATTAATAGGCATTTCGCCTTTTTTTAACTCATAATGCTATAAATAGCACTTTGTATTTATATTGATTTTAGAGCACTAATATTATGTCCCATTAGAATCAATGAAGAGTGAAAATACAATTACTGAAAATAATTTGCATTAAGATAAATATGATTGACCTTTTAGCCTTTTTTCCATGTTTTCAACAAAACAGGTTGAGAAACAAATTTAAGCTGACATTTGCATATAAGAATAGCACAAAGGACTAAGAGTGACATCCAGAAGCATAGGATGGACCTACAAACAAGGAGAAAATTGCTCAGGTGAATGACAAATAGATGGAGAATTCATCTGACAATTATTTTCTTACCACCTGCTTCTTGTCTGTCCCCTATCAAATCTAATTTTCTATCTAAATCAAACACTGAAATCATCATCTATTTTCTCACAAAAACCTGGAATTTAGATTGTATAGCATATGCTTAATCTTCCAGAAAACAGTATTAACACAAGCACAGACAAATATAAAAAATATCAAATAAATGAATTTTGGTCAAATTTAAAGGTTTGAATAAAATAATAATGCTACTTACTAAACATGTCTACGGAGAGTTGATAGATTCTGTAATTGCCAAGAATAACAAAACCTGAGAATAATCATAAACAAAACCAAAGTTGCTAGCTCATCTTATTTGGGGTGATAAGATAACCAAGAAAAATAATATTGACAGAAAGGCAAATTATAAATAGTAAAAGATATCAACATGCCATTTTGTAGTTCTGTCACAAACATACCAATGTAAATACTAAGTTTTTTCATGCAGGACATGAGCATATTAATTTCAGGGTCAAAGACTCTTCCCCTTGTCTTCCAAAACATTAATACTGAACTAATATAAGTGTATTTTCACTGCAAAAGAAACATTTTCCTTGCAATTTTTACAAATTTAATCATGTCTCTTCTACCTCCTGCTTTTTTAAGGCACACAAGTGCTATGGGGTGTTTTTTATAAACTAATGAGATTAGAGACTTACATTATCACTATCTAGTAGTAAAAGAGAAAATGTGTCTCACTGGACCTCAGAGCAGAGGCTTTCAAGTATTATACATCTTAACAGTGTATTTCATTTGAATGCACAGCAACAGACTGCACTGAGGTGAGAAAATAACACACAGGAAAAAGAACTTAAAAAAAAATCACGCTGACATGATATATGAAGTCCAGTTGGGATTTTTGAAAGTGCTGTTCTCCAACACAAGATTTAACCTTTACTGAAAGAAGACCAAGGAGCGAATTTCTCTGACTTTACAACAAATGTTTCACTATGTTCCATTACAGCACTGGTGTCTCAAAAATAATTTGAGGTAAACTCAGCTACAATGTAACTACAAGCTGATTTATATTGTCATCGTTGGGCCTCAAAGCACAAACCATTCCTTTTTTAAAACCAAATCCACCATATATCACAATTTCACTACAGGTAAATTACAAATCCCATCTGTATCCACCCCATCCATACCCTCACTTTTACTGCAAATAAGAAGATGGACCATTCTGAAAGAAAAATCTGAACTGGAACAACTGATGAATCTTTCCATAAGCTTTACCTATGAGAGAATATTGAATCTGGTGACCCCTTGCTCCTATCTTTAAAAGTGGTGCTTGCACAGACATCACTGGATTAAATACCAAGGAATGCCTGCTACTTTTGCAGTTAAATATGCTGCACAAGGTAAAATAAAAACTAACAGCACTGAATCAGTCCACAAAAAAATACATGTCAACTGCTTGCAAAATACAGGTTGTGGTGCCCTGTGTATAGTTCTCCAAGGATTGTGATGCTTTGTTTGGTGAAGGATCTGAACAGTTCAGTCATGAAACTTTGTAGGACAAAAGTTTAACTCAAAAGTGGAAACCTCTGTGGTGGGTTGACCCTGCCTGGACACCAAGTGCACACCAAAGTTGCTCCATCACTCCCCTCCTCAGCAGGACAGGGAAGAGAAAAAATAAGCATTTGTTATCTTTCATCAAACAACCACAGCAGACACACAGCAGGTCCAGCAAGTGTGGGTACAGATGTGACCTGAGTGAGTCTTAAGCCAGCTAGACAGGCTGTACCTCCTGCTCAGCTGGACAGCATCTAGGAAAAGACAGAATCCTTTCTAGGAAAGAGAGAATCCCCCAGCAAACAGCCCAGGCTGCCTAAGAAGCACCCTTGTGGATCACTCTGAACCCATAGGCGGCCTAGTTTATAGTGAAATAACCACTTGGAATTCCATCTTTAAAATGAGAGCCATAACACTGATCCATTTGTCACCCTAAGGGCTCAAAGCACTCAAGAAAGAGCTCTGCAGGTGTGAGGTACATCATGGTAAAAACAATCAACAGAAGGGGACTGGATCCTTGCCCCTGTTTGAAAGCATCTGGCACCTCAGAGCCTGCTCTGCAAGAAGGCTTAAAGAAACAAGGTTAACATAAATAAACACTTTATTCTCTAACTGTGTCCACTTGCCACTAGTTCATTGCCAGGAACAACAGCAAGGTCTGTTTGGCCTTGAATAAACAATTTCTCACATACTGTCCTACTATTTTCATCTCAGTATTAAGGAAGCAAATGAACTGACAAATATCACTCACTAAAGCCAAATTATAATTTGCCTATTTTAAATGCTTTCAAAACAAAGCACTAGGCAAACACCATTTCATGGGAGATGTCCTAGAAGAATATTTGCACAGTGTTTAGAAAAATGCTTAACACAGGAAAATGCCATCCTGAGGCTCTTGAATTTGTGGTCAGATGATGGTGCTGATAACATTTGGTATATATTTTCACTATTTCTCAAAAGCCTCTGCAGAAATGAGAGCTGAGTTTTTAAAAGTGGGAGTTTGAGCTAAGGTTAGGAGACATGGAGCTCCCATGCTCATCTAAACCATGCTGCTAATGACTGCGATAAAGTTATCAACCATATGGAAAGACTGTAACACCTCGGGATGCAGAGCCTGGATTTCTTTGGCTGGGGGCGCCCTCTCTGAAACCTGGGGCACATCCAGACACAGAGATTCACTTGAAGGGCTGGGGTTTTAATCTAGATTCAAAAATAAGACTAGTTAGCCTGGTTCTATTTTACATTACATGCATTTCATATTTTAAAATATTATACAGGAGTGTTCAAGTGGGCAGATATTGTTAAGTGCCCAAAAAATGGCTTCACACCAACCACTCCCTGAGCCATTAGTACATAGAGCAGGAAACAGTACAGAACTGAACCACTCTGTTTACCACTGCAAATGGCATTACCAAAAGCAGAGAATGAATTTAGAGATGGCATGGAGCTGCTCTAAATCTCAGAAAGGAACAAGAGTAATACAGTCCAGTTCCAGAAATACTTTGCTGTTTGAATTTCTCTTTCAGTCTCAGCTACAGGACAAAATCCAAAGTCATTTGCAGTGTAGTAATATTTACAAATAGGATTTATATTAAAAATAGTAAATCTCCCCCCAAAAAAGCACACAAAAGTATACAAAAGCACTGTAGTTTTATACTTAAAAACAGTTTCTGTACTCGTATCTCCAGTTTCAAGTCATGTGACACATCCTTCAATCTCATCAGCCAAATGTTATTTTGTTTGTTTTCCCAAGCTTTTTAATACATACAAGAGCTTTTCTCCATTTCCTCAGATTTAGAACAACATATTTAAAAGGCATTCAGGACTCACATTAACATCTAACCAGCAGCAAAGTATGTCACTTTGTTTTATCCCTCTTAGCCCAGTGATTACAAAGTTCTTTTAACTGAAAGACAGCACCACTTCACAAAGATAATGAAGAAGAAAGGTCAGTGGTTTATTCAAGAAGTCCTGGTCTTTCAGGGAACTGCTGGGACTTGAGCTCAGGGCTAGTTTTGAGAAGGAAAAGACAAAGATTCAGTGTCCCTCATTACAGAAACACAGAATTATTAAGGTTGGAAAAGACCAATAAGAGTCCAACCATTAACTCAGCACTGTCACCCTCAACAGTGAACCATGTTCCTGAGCACCATATTCACGTGTGTTTTGAACACTTCCAGGGATGGTGACTCCACCACTTCCCCAGGCAGCCTGTTCCAGTGCTTGACCACTCTTTCAGCAAAGAAATTTATTACCTGGAAGAAGAGACCAACTCTCACCTGTCTACAACCTCCTTGAAGAAGCAATAGTGTCCCCTGAGCCTCCTTTTCTCCAGACTAAACAACTCAGCTCCTTCAGCTGCCTTAGACTGCAGCCTCACACTCTTTTTCCTAATCTCTATGAACCTGACAGAGTCGGCCTGACCCTTGCCCTTTCTGTCTTCAAATTGTATTGATCTATAGACTTCAACAGTTCACAGCAGAATCAGAAAATATCTCTGTACCAGCATGGGAATGGTGACCAGCAGCTGATGCTTAACGTCTTGCAGCCTGTACCCGCACCACTGGCAGCCTCTGCTAATAACAATTGATTGGGCTGCAGACCTGGGCACTAATCCTGCTTCCACTGATTTCCAGGGGAGAATTCCACAGAGTTTTAGCAGAAGCAAGGCTGGGCTCTTTGAATAATGGTATTTCATTCAGAGCATTTCCTGACCTTGTGTGTCTCTCGCCAGCTCGGCAAAGAGCACGTGGGAATGGCCCCAGTCACCCAACGTTATCCTTTTGTTCTCCCAAGAAGTACAAAGGGAAATAAAGTTACAAGAATGTCTGTCAATGTAAGAGTGTTAGGAGATACACAGCAAGAAGTGATGGATTATAATAAAGAAAAAAAAAAGTTATTTGAGTCTGCTTTCCCTGACAGAGTCTCAACATCACTTGATGGATGATTTGCCAGGGTTCACCATTTGTGAGTCATGTATCCACCTAAAGCTACAACACTGTGGCAGGAATATGTGTATGTCACTGTGCAATCAGAATGGCCTGGTCTGAACACCCTCACTCTGAAAAGGGTGAACAGCAGCTTTTATTCCAGTTTTGTTACCCATGATAACATGATTCACTACTTGCAGTTCTCTTCTCAAACTTTCCTAATTTAAATGAGAAGAATAGAACTGTCTTATCTTTATTTTTACCCTTTGGAAGAGAAAAATATTTATTCCTAATCCATAGAAAGCAAAGAAAACTGAGGTCATTTAATCTTTAGCTGCCCAATGTTAAGCCTGAAAGAAGACCTCAATTTTTTTCAAAGGTCATACTTCATAAATCCTGTATTTCTGTACCCAGTTGCTCATATCTCACTACTGCTATATATAAAATAATTGAAACCTTTTGTATCTGCACTCTTGTATTTATAATTTCCATACTTGTTCTTTAGACTTTGCAAATTGTAGGCAAAGAAAACTGAGGACTATCTGAAGACCAAGCCTATCGTAGATGCCCTTACAGTCTTCAGAATTTAAAGAGACCCACTGTTTTAATCTACTAGATCAAACACAGTCATAACTCAAGTGACTTTGCCACAACTCAGTGTCCAAGGAAACTCTGGATCAGCATTCCTGGAGAGGTTAAGGACTCAGCTGGCAGCCTAAACGCTACTTCTACCTTTGTGCTTAAAGATGGTCTTTAAAGGTATATGGCAGGATCCTTTCCTCCTCTTCCCAAACTACTCTTGTTTCATAGGACTGTGTAATAGACTTCATACTCCAAAACTATCAGTCTGTTACTGGCTACATTTATATTCAAATATCTTTTAAATCATCCTATTTGTTGGTCATCTTCTGGAGCCAGGAAAGGATTTTATTTTTGCTTTAAACTAAAATAAGATGGGACTATTTGAATATGCAAAAAGAAGTCTGAAATGTGTTATCATGATTCTTTTCCCCATCACATATTTTATTTTTAAACATATTTTTAATAAAATGTCATATAATAAATACCAAATACATGACACAGTACCATATAAAATATACACCAAATATTTCAAGGCATAATAAATTAATGTAAAATAAGTAGTTGGTGCCAGCATGATGAATAGACTGTTTCCCTAAGGACCTGAGGGTGCCTATTTAATTCTGTTCAGTGCCTGTGTGTGCACGCCCCACTCAAGTTTATTAGAGCCCAAAAGACTGTGATGTGCAGCCCTGCTGTGCACATCAACTCTTATGCCTAAAGAGTTAACCTGCCCTGAGCCACCAGAGTTGCTGCAATGTGATTGTGGCTCAATATGCTCTAAAAATCAGGCATTAATTTAAGTGCCTGCGTGCTAATTCAGAATGAGATCTCAGTGTCTCAGCTGATGATGCTTTGACAGAACCTGAAGTGTGGTCTACAAAAGCCTCCTTCAGCCACCACCCAAATCTGCATTTAAGGAACTGCTCTTTCTGTGTGTCTGAAGGGTAAATCCAGCAACCTCACAGGACATCCAGCACTGCCACCTACAATGAAGTTGGAGGAGTTACACAGCTCCATAAAAAAGATCAGAAACATCTTTGGAAAGCTCCAAGGAGTTGTAATCTCCAGGTCAAAATATGTGTTTTAACAGCTCCTGGAGAAGGAACTCAAAGGCTCTACACTCCATTTCCATGTATGATCTGGACTGAAACTCACAAATTGTGTTCTCTTTACCTGGGCTATCTGTTACCTGGGCTAAGCCATCCCCCACCACGGCCCTGTGCAAGCAGAAGGGCTGGATTGAAAGCACTCTTTAGTGTTTTTCTGATGGCAGCTCTGCACAGCACAGCAGGGATCTCAAATCCATTTCAGGTGCATCACTCTCCCAATCCACAGTCTACAACTTCAGTGCTACACAGAATGAGGTCTGAAATTTAACTTCCAAGCCATGCATGAAGGTCAGGTATCTCGAAGTGATTGCTTGTGCACCTACCCTGGGCTTGAGTCCCTTCAGTTTTCAACATTCCAGAGCTTTTCAAACTCCTCCATTAAATTCCTCTTTGGACACTCAAGGTCCAAACTATGGTTTGAACTTTGTTGTTTCACCATCCTCCTTTGTCATAAGGAATTAATACTCCTGTACTTCATGGCAGCAGTCTCCATTTAATACTTCTATGGCACTTGGAGATCCTCAGAAGCAAGGTGATACATAGGCAGAAAACATTATTATTTAATGATTTTAGGGAAAAAATCTCTTGTTTCATAAAAATGGGAAGGTTGTATGTGCATAAAATGGAAAAATAGCCACTTGAAATTATACTTGAAGGAGCATGTAAAAAAACTGCATTTGTTGAGGGCTTCTTTTCCTATTACTAAAAAAAAAAGAACAGCCTGATTAGAAAAGCACCTATCACACTCCAAAGTTCCTTTACAGTATATTTTACCTACTGCTTCAACATACAACCTGTACCACTTCATTGATGAATATCTGTATGAATTGCACTGGTTTGCTATTATCAGGTAATTATTTAAAAATTCCTCTTCACAAATTTTAGCAAGAACAACACTAATTAAATGGTACAGACATTCACAATGAGACACAAATCTTTTATACCTATAGCACAATACCATGGTTCCTCACAACCAGTCTTGTACCCTTCCAAGGCTAAAAGGTTAATTTTCATCTTTCACAATGAATTTAACTTTGCCTCCCAGCTTCACCTTTTTCATACATTTTTGTTTCAAGTGTTGTCATGTCTAAATATGCTGCAGCTATAAAACATTTCTTCTTTTGTGACTTAATGCTGTAATTTGAAAGGAAAATGAAATAATAATTACTGATGTAATAATAAAACATGGACATACTGTAGATAACTCTATGGAATTTTAACTAGGAAATGTAGGTTCACAAAATTATCCTGTGTCCTCCTTTCAATGAGCTGTCACTCTGTGCATATCTTACTTCCATGAATTTAATATTTTGAACACTGCCAACTTTGTCTTCATATTTCACAATCATAAACATAAAGAAAATATGATGCTGCTAAATAAGAGCTTGAAATACAATCTTATAGAAATATGTATGTCTAAACCAGCTTCACATTTTATTGATTGCTCTGTGCAAAAATATGAAAGCATAAATACCAAGAGTTGATTAGTTTTAATTTCTTTGCACTTAGCCATGGCCTCTGCCTAAAGAAGGATCTAACCAGACTCTGACAGTTAAAGATTAACAGTCCTGTCATACCAACAGGCTTGACAAAGGAGCTTAACTTAATCCTTAAGGCAGTATAAGATGTCTTATGTGTATTACTGCATAGGAGCACAACTTTAATAAACACAGTGTAATGTAATTTTCAGTAGTTTTACTGATGTCAAGTATGGGATATGAAGCAAAAAATAATTTGACAGATCTATTTGTTTTCCAAGGGAAACTATTTTTTAGAGATTACTTCTATTTTGAATTTCAGTCTCAGTGCTTTGCAAGGACTGGTATACAAAAAAGCAATTAAAAAAGAGACAAGCAGATGCAATCTCATCATTCACAATCATGAGGGACTCAATTTCAGCTAAACTGGCTTACACACTGCTCTGTTATAGCTGTTTTTACCTCTGATCTCAGTCACAAGGTTTTCATCCACTTTCTGTGAACAATGCACTCAATTTTAAGAAGTTTTGAACTGTTAGTCCTTGGACTTAGTATGACATGGATGAGATAACCTCTTGCACCTTCAAAAAGAATTAATCTTCTTTTTTTATTTGCTATAGACCATGAAAATTAACCAACATACCTGGAAGTTAAAATGTTAGGACATTAATTTTCATGTTAGAACGAATTTTTTCACATTATGCACTACAAATATGATATGTCATCTTCATAATGCACTGAAAAATATCCATAGAAAGTGGCATAATTAAAAAATATCATTTCTGAGAACTTTTAATAAAGTTGATGCATCATATCATCAATCAATTTATTCTATCTGTGTCTGAGAGCACTGATAGAAGCACAATGGCTCAGTCTCTTTTCAGCATACACTGTGCTTCCAGGTGCTCCTAGAGCAGCTGCCTCACTGTGCTCCTTAGCAATATGAAACCTTCAAGACAGGTCTTCAGGTCCTGTGAGGTGCCTGAAATCTCAATTTGATGTGAAGACACATGCTAGTACAGCTTATGTGCCTGTCTGTGTGTGGGACACACTGCTACTCCACCCTGGCAGAAACACTCAGGGCCACCTGCACCTTGTGAAGCCCAGGATGCTGCACTGCCAGAGCCCTCCAGGAGAGCAGGAGTATGATCCCTACACTTACAGGTTGGTAACAAGCTGTGCCACTTTCAAATCAGCACAGCTGGGAGTGAAAGGTGATTCTAAAGCCTCATTTCACTTTCCATCCCAAAATGTCCACAGGCATAATTAAAGATACCCTGAAAGCTGTTCTGTATTACATAAACTGCTACAGATCAAAAGGGTTCACTGTGCTGGAAAAAATCAGACACATTAATACCAGAGATACCCTCCTGGCCCTGATATCCCTCCTCCACATCTACCAGCTGCACAAAGTACCTCAATTATGCCCTTAAACCACCAGGGACACACCAACACCACCCCTGAGAAAGAATATTCAGCATATCTGTAACTAGGTTCATTGCTTCTTTGCACTGCTACTGAGACAAAGCAGATACAGCAAAAGTGAAAAATGCAGCTCTAGTTTTGATTCTACTTGTAAAAAAACCCAGAGCTTTTGGCTATTCAGAAAAAGGAAATCAAAATTAAAGCCATTATTATGCTAATTACATATAGAAAGAGTAACATTAAGGCTCAAAGGTGAAGCAGTCTCTTGTTAGTGAAGACATTACTAAATAGCCTATCAGCAACAATTCTTCACTGACCAAAATTAAGGTAAAGTTATCAATATTTACAAAGCAATAAATACATGGTAAGGATACTAGAGAAGACAAATGAAAACACCAACATTACATATTAAATAACCTGTGCATATAGAAATAGCCATGTTACAAGCAAAAAAATCACATAGCTTCATTCTCAAACATGATTTTATAAAGCAAATAACTAAAAATCTTTTCTTCAGCAAGTATCTGCCCAGTGAAAACAGCAGGTTTTGTTGTAAGTGGTGTCTCAGATGACTAAATCATGCTCTGTGAACCAAATTTAGTGTCTCATTTCAAACTTTGAAAACCTGATCCACAACATCATCTATCATATCAGGCTGAGGTACAAGAAAGAAATTATGAAAAACAGTCTTTTGTTAAGTGTACTAAACACATGACAATCTAATGACCAAAGTGTAAGTGACAAGAGTACTCTGAGTTACATTCTCCAGTCATTTAAGACAAAAAATTCCTGGCAGTGTGGCACCAGATGAAAATGCTCATCTGGAGCAAAGTTAGGAAGCCCTTAGGACATGGACTAGCAGGTTTTTGGTGGGAGATTCCAGCAAATACTGACCATGCTCCACACAGCCAACCACACTGCCCATGAGTGGACTGCAGGACTCACAGAAGCTCCATGTGAAAGCTGCATAACCACACCACATGTGCTGAGCCCAGGACAATAAACCCTGCCTTTCAGTCAAGCTTATTAGTTCTGGCTTAGCACCAGGCAAACTGCAGTGGCTCTGCTGCCAGAGCTGAGCCTGTGCATCTCCAAGGGAGGGCAGAGCATGCTTCTGTCTGCTGGCAAAATCCCATCCTGACATATGCTTAGACATCATGTCAGCTGGCACTGGGAAAACCCTCACTGAAGGGCTGGGTATTATGTACAGTCCCATTCATGGCTGGGGTAGTCCTCATGGATAATGTAAGCAATATTAAAACAAACTGTCTCAGTCTTTGTAAGGCTCATGAATCACTATTAAAACCAGAAAGAAATCTGGAGCTGTGTTACAAAGAGAATATGTAAGTAGGTGAACAAATGGGAATAGCAGTGACTTTGTAATAGGTATTTTATTTGTAAAATGTATTTTGGATAGTCATCAATAATACCAACAATGACCATTTTACAGAATATAAACTCTAAGAAAGAAATTACCTAAATAAAACATGAAGTGTTTTGTTATATTTTGTTTTTTAAAAGGAGGAGTTCACCTGCAATTATCCAGGCACAGGCAGATGAGCTGAGCAAGGACAGGCAGTGCTAACTCTGCATTGCTTTGGCAGCTGCATTCAGACCACCGGCTATATTTTGAGGTTTTATGCTTCTATTTTTGAGTCAACCAATATGCTGAGATGTGTAAAACTAACCCTTTTACACTAGCATCAGGACCTAAATGGACAGCAACCAAATTTAGGAGCACATGTGACGTTATTTTAATCTCCATGGATGAAATGAAGTCAAGTGTCAGAAGAAGTGACCCAAAGATGCCACAGTGAAAGCTGGAGGAGAGCAGGGAAGGGATAGCACAGGTTGTACAAGAAGAGCACATGCTCCCCGTGAGCCTCTGTGCCCTACACAAAGACTGAGCACAAAGCTGGGAAAGCACTGCTTCTGTGCATTTGGCCAAAAGCTTCCTCCTAAGGACCATGGACAAGTCCTGGAAACCATGTTTTCTAAACGTGTCTTTGCTGTGGCCAAAGGTTCAGTCTCTTCAAATACAAGGGGTACACAATCTGGATGGCTAAAGTTAAACAACAGCTAGAACACCAAATGCAATTTCAGCCCTCGGCACTGCACTTGGGAATTGTCCAGATGTGTTGTTGGCATGTCTTTACCACTATTCCCCAGGCACTCCATGTAGCTTCCACCTATCTTGACCTCCAAATGCTACAGAAAGCACAGTGCAGAGCCAGCCCAGCTCCAGGAGAAATGTGGCTGCCAAGGACCAGGATTTACTTGCTCAGATGCAGTGTGACTGTTCTGGTTTCAAGCTACCAAGGCTGTCTCAAACTACACTAGGCAGACTTACTGACCCAGCCTCTGCCAGCCTTGGAATCTGCATCATTTCATCAGCCCCCAGCTACGTGCTACCTTCCTGTCTGCTGTGTCAGCTGTGGCTGTTAAAAATATACTCTTAGCTTATACCCTTCACTCTATTAAATCTGGTGTGTACTATACATGAAATACAGTAGAGCTGAAGCAGAAAACATTGTATCTTATGACGAGAGGGAATGACTTTGAACTGAAAGAGAATAGGTGTTGATTGGATATTAGGAGAAAATTCTTCACTATGAGCATGGTGAGGCCCTGGTACAGGCTGCTCAGACGAGCTGTGGTTGCCCCGTCCCTGGAAGTGTTCAAGGCCAGGTGCTACAAGGCTTGCAACAACCTGGTCTAGTGGGAAGTGTTCCTGCCTTTTGCAGGGTGGAGAGTGTAACAAAATAATCTTTAAGGTCCTTTCCAAGCCAAACCATGGCAGGGTTCCACGATCCTCCAGTTGTGTGCTTCCTCAGATGCTTATGTTTTGTACGAGTCACAAGCATGAAGTTCACTGAAATGGAACAAAAGTGTCTATCCAGAGAGAACAGCAATGCAGGCAAGAAAGTTTAGAAGGGGATGAGCCTGGATGAAACTCGTGTCACTGCCTGCAAAACACAGCCTGGTATCCCAAAGTGGGAGAACAGGTTTTAACCTCATGCAGGCAAACTGGTAAGCAGCACATGACAAATGTCCTAAAAGCAGTCTCTAAAACCCTGTTTCTCTGCCAGTCATTTCTTAAACATAACAACAGTTCCTTTAACTTTCCTGTGCACAAGGCTTGGTACAGATGTACATCTGCACAAATTTGCACTGTGGAATTTTTCTTTTCTTCAGAGCTAACTCTTAGACTGATGCTCTGCTGAATGTTATTACATCTACTTTTATGACCTGCTATAGCTGTGGGCAAGATATATTTTAACAGTACAGAATTTACAGAGTATTTTGTTTCTGCAATATTAACATCATGCCAATACCTGAGGATGCTAATAACACACTAAAATCAAAATATATTATTTGTTAAACAAAAATGCATATTTCAAATATACTGAATGTTTATTGAGAAACACTTTCCTCTTCCAGGTTATTTCTAACTAAGCCATCCATTCTGTAATGGAAATTTTTCTACAGCTGCAATGAATTCCTAACATGTTGTATTCAACAAGACATACATTTATATATTCTTGTTCTGTGTTACTTACAACAGTCCATATTATTAAATCTGAATTAAGAAAACCTGATCTATGCTGCCTGTGTACCATATAAACCCATTACTGTTCCCTTATCTTGGACAATGAACATTTTGTACTACATGGTCATTGTGAAAAAATACTCTACTAATCTATTAAATGTATCAGTTTTCCCTCTCTGTGTTTTAAAATAACCCAATCTTATTCTGAAGTTCTCTCACAAGGCTTCAGTAAGGATTCAGTATTCATTATTGCATCCAATAAACACACTGTGCTTCTCCTCCTTCCTGTGTCTCTCTGAACACAGCCCAGCCACAAAGTGTTACCAGATTTGCCTAACCTCAGTTCAGATGTGATGGATTCTCTACAGCAATGTGTACATGTTTCTCAGTGCCCAGCTCTGTCTTTCACATAGACTATCAAGGGACACCTCAGAGCTCCACTTCTCCATCTGTATTTTGCACTTCTGTTGCAGACAGACTCTCTGAAGGCAGAAAGTTTCAGCCTTGACTCATTCCCTCATTTCCTATGTGACTCCTATTTTTAACTGCATTTGGCTATTTTCAGAATGACAATAAAGAACGATTAATAGCAGTTTTTCATCTGAAAATACTTGCTTTTCCAGCTGACAGCAAACTTTAGTACTTAGCATGGTCTCAGCACTGTAGGCTTTAACTATTACAGAGAAAGAGTGATGACTAATGGAGATTGCTTAGGGGCGAGGTGGAACAGTGAGGTTAAATACCATGATGCTTCACCTCACCTTCAAAGCAGCTTTTGTGCTGTCACATCTGCTTATATCAGCACCAAACGACTGCTGATTTGATCATAATTGCCCTAATTAGAAGTTCAATTAATGCACTGAGTTCTTCGTATCAGGGCCACCTCAGCAGCACCAAGGATGTGCACACAGGGTGTTACTGAGCAATCCAGGCTGAGCTGGTAAGGAAGGTCACTGGGAAAAGGGAAAGGGAACCACCTGCAATCTACTGGTTTGGGGATATCACATAGTTAGGATGACACTCAATATCCACTTGTGCCCCAGGACAAACAGAAAGGGAGAATTTAAGGAACTCTGTTGAGAGATATCCATCAGCTGTGAGCAAAAATTACATTTCCTGTCATTGAAAATCTCATTTAGTTCAGACTTGCTTCCACTAAGGATTAAAAACCTTCAAAAGAACACTTCGTCTTCACAAGAAGATGAAAATAGCCTAAAATGCTCACAGTGAAAGATCATGTGAAAAAGAAGTGCACAATATAGCAACTTTAAATGGTTATCAAATACAATATATTTAAACACATACTAAAAATACAAATGTGGTCCTTGAAATTAATGCTGAAAGTGAAGAGAAAAAAAATTAAGGGTTTTGCATGAGAGATGAAAAAATTTCACCAGCAGACAAAGTGTCATCAATTCCCTGCCTGAAAGTATTTTGCATATCCATTGAATTAAGAATTTTGTATGTTCACAAAAGAAGACAGGTAAGCAGATGAGGAAAACAGACAGCACCCACTTATTAAAATATTTGTGGGTGCTATGCATAAAACAGAAAAGAGCATATTTACTTATTCTTCACCTTTCAAAAATCAGGATCACTTGTGAAAATTCATATAATCCAGAGTCAAAAACCAGAAGTACAAAAATTAACATCTTCATGCTTCTGCAGTTTTTCTTCTATTAAAAAAAAAA